>JAKSZT010038599.1:1956587-1987082 GCA_026826555.1 Tolypeutes matacus
TGGACACAACTACTTGGCCGAGTTGACACATTAGCCTAACCATCACACCAGGTGTCCATCAACTGATGAATGGATAAACAAACTGTGGTATATACACACGATAGAATATTATGCAGGAGTAAGAAGAAATGAAGTCGTGAAGCATATGGCAACATGGATGAAACTGGAAGACATTATGTTGAGTGAAGCAAGCCATTCATAAAAAGACAAATACTTTATGATTGTGCTATTATGAACTAAAAATGTTATGTAAACTCATGGAATTAATAATTAGAATATAGGTCACCAAAAAATAGAATGAGGGTAGAGAGTGGAACACTGATGCTTAATTTCTATAATATTGGTTAAAATGTTGTTGGTAAATCTTTGGAAATGAATGGAAATGGTGAGATCACATCATGGATTTTGTTACTAGCAGAGCTATTATATGGATTTGACAGTGGTTGAAAGCGAAAGTCTAAGGACATTCATATTACTAGAAGCAAAGCTAAAAAATATAAAATGTGACTGCATAACAGTGAAACCTCATGTAAAATACGAATATGGGTGATATTGCCTATATAAGACTGTTTTTACAAAATATAAATACAAACAAACTAGCTAGATGGAAACAGAATAGCAGTTATACAGCAGGGGAAGCAAAGAGATTTAGAGGTGATGAGGTAAGTTTGACTGTTTTTTGTTTGTTATTATTATTATTATTATTACTGGAACAATGAAAATGCTCTAAAAATGATTGAAGCAATGACTGCACAACTGTGTTTGTACCGAATACCATTGATTGTACACTTTGGATGGATTTATGTTTTACTTATATGTACCAATAAAATTGATTTGTTAAAAAATAACCAAACCACAAACAAACAAACAAAATACATGAAAGGGTCCATATTTTTATATTGATAACTATGACTGGGACTCATAAAGAACATCCTTACTTGAAACCGGCATTTTGATTTAAATATGAATACATAGTGTTAAGCAATAAAGTTATCACTAATACAATTTAATGCCTGTATTAGTTTCCCAGCGGCACTGCAAAAAAAAAAAAAAAAAAAAAATGACCACAAATTGAGTGGCTGTAACAAAAGAAATTTATTTTCTCGCAGTTACTGAGACTAGAAGTCTGAAATCAGTGTTGGCAGGGACACCTTTTCTGAAGGTTCTAAGAAAGAATCCTTTCTTTTGAAACTTTCTTGCTTCCAGTAGCTCTTGACAATTTTGGGCATTCCCTGTGTTGTAGCTGTGTTACCCCATCATGATATGACCTTGACTCCTGTTTCCTCTGTGTCTCTATATACAGAATATCATTTCCTTTCTTTTAAAAATACATCAGTCCTTGGATTTAGTGCCCTTCCTAATCTACTATGGCCTCATTTTAACTTGATTACATCTTTACAGACCTGTTTCTAAATAAGGTAACAGTCACAGGTACTGAGATTTGGGATTTTAACATTTTGGGGGAACAAATCCAACTCATTAGTGCCACTGAATTTATAACGAAGTGCCAGAAGTTTCACCTTTACTCTTGCACCATCAGTGAAAATATCTACACAATGAAAAAGACAAAAAAAGTCCTCATATTATTATTAAATAATATTAAATAATATTTAATAATAGTATTTTGACATACAGAAAGCCCTGAAATAGCCTTCAAGATCCTAGGAGACAGCAGACCATACTTTCAGCATTGCTGAAATAAAAATAAGCCCTGTAAACTTCCAAATTTGGACAGTATGGAGAAGAGGAAGAATAACAAAAGGAAACAGAAAAGAAGGTACCAGTGAGATAAAAGAAAAATTCAGAGTGTCTGTCTTGAAATCCATGAGAAGAATGTATATTAAATGGCAAAAGGAATAAAATACTGATATAAAATTTTGAGTAATTGTTGACCATTGAGAAACGACCACATGGTGGTCATTAGTGAACTTGATAGGGACAGTTTCAGTAGAGTAGAGGGTGTGAAATTCCCATTAGAGTGGGTTTACAAGGTAACTGGTAGAGAAGAATTTCAGACCAACTATGTACAATTCTGTGATGAACCTTGATGTCAAGGAAAAGAAACAGAACCACAGCTACTGTGGAAAAAGATTAACAGGGACCAGTGTTTTGTTTTGTTTTTCTTCTAAGTTGTGTTGTTTTTGTGGTGATTATTGTTGTTTAAGAAGGGAATTTTAATAATATGGCTGATGTGTGATAGGAAAGCAAAAATTTTGTAGAGAATAAAATTTCTGTAGGAGAGTGTTTTTATCTATTCAGCTAATATTTCTTGAAATGCTTCTCTATGCACTGAAGAAGCATTGAAGGAACAACTGATCTAATTATGGCATATAATAATCAGCTGCAGAAAGGTTTAATTCTAAGTGTGTGGAGACATCCCAGAGGAGAAAGAGGATGAGATTAAATGATCATGTGTCTTAAATAATAAGTTAAGATGATGTCACTGTGTTCCCCAGAATCATGGGTTCCACAGAAAAAGTTTAAGAAACTGAGGACTGATGAAATCATTTTTGTGGCTCTTCATTTTAAAAAGATAACAGTCTAATAATGACAAGGAAGCTTTGTTTTTTGTTTTGATTTTGCAGTGATTGGAGCCAGTGACCCCAGATGAGAGTTTACTGGAGTAACTCAGATGAGAGCCAATGGTTACCTGACTTAAGTTGCATCAGCACTTGGAGAAGTAAAAGATTCAGTTCTCCTTTGTTCCCCCATTTGCCGCAACTAAGAAAATGATCTTTCAAACTCTGTGCTTAGTAGAGACTATAGCACAAAATAAAAAAAAATAAAACTACATTTGTTTTGAAAACCATAGACTTAGTGTTACCATAATTTTAGAATTTATAATCTCATCTTCAACTAGTATTTTTCTGTCTTCTTTATACTATCTCTTAATCAATACTTCCTTGCCCTTCTTTCCTTAAGGCAAATGCATCGTTCCTTATATTGTGAACAAAGTATGTAAAGGAAATGTTCCTGAATGATTTTCCTGCTCACTTAACATGAAACTGATAAGTTGGTGAGAGGCTTTACCTTGTGAAATGATGATTGAGAACTAAGAATGCCTTCACCTACAATTTATACTTAGAAAGTCAGGAATATGCTGTAAATATTACTTCCCTTTTATTTCATATTATTTATAAACATGGACTTAAATGTTGAACACTATTTCAAATTTTTTTATCAGAATTATTTTATTGAAATTGCATTTGCTTTGGGTTATTTATAAGATTGCAGTTATGTTTGCTATCATTGCTTTTGTTTACATTTTTCAGAGTTCCAAAGTTTACTATTTAGTAACTAATACAGCTTTGTTTTCCAAATATTTTTTTCTCATTCATTGATAAAATTAAAAATATATTGATAATTAAAGTATCAATACTTTATGTTTATTATTTTCAAAGTATAATTTCAAGAGTCATTCTTACATAAGTAAAGGACAAAATGTAAATAAGTATATTCTTCCTTATGCAGTAAATATTATAAATTATATGATAAAAGATAACAAGGACACTTTGGACTCCCTTGTGCCAATTTTGTAAAACAATTTCCAAAGACAACATTCTTTCTTTATATTGACACTTCAGTTTTATTTACAGGCCACCAGCACAGAAATGTAAATTATCTCCATATATAAGACTTTCTTAAGACATGATTCTTCAACTTAGATGCCTTACAAACTCTTAAATTCATTGAGATACATGGAGCAAAATTATGTGTTATTGTTGTCCTTCACTCAGAATTCTAGGTTAGAAATTGCCTAAGGCATGAAGGAATTATAGTGAATAGCAGGGGTTTTGCTGGCCTCTGATTCAGCATGTGTTCCTGGCTGTTTCTTTGTTGTGAGCTACAGAAAATGGGATGGATCTGTTATATGTCTGATACTGATGCTCTCCAGAGATTCTGACAGAGGTGAAAGAATAAATGGTTTGAGGTGGCCACATTAAAGTGACTCTCATGTTGGCAAAACTGTTTTATGGTTTTAGCAGATAAGTACCTATATCTAGTTAATAATCTCAATTTATCTTGACTTTTTTACGTTGTCAAACGAAACATAAAGAGCCTTTTGGAACAAAGCTATGCATAAGGTTTTTACTGTGACTTTTATGTGAAAAGAGATCACTCGTGTAAGTGGGAATTCATTAGGTAAATTGGCACTGCAATTGGTTGTGCTTCTGTTGAAGAAGAAAACACTAGAATGAAGATTCTGTGAAATACTGATGTCCTTTTTTTTCATTTTGAAAGTTTTTCAAGTAAAGCTGTGAGGCAGCATAAATTAATGATGATTTTTTTTCTTACAAATATTGAACTTCTTGCTTTTAAGGTTTGCTTTCAGGCAATTGAAATTATTCTGGCAAGTTTAAGCCAAAAGGGATTTATTACCAAGTGTTAGAAGGATGCAAACTCATTGGAAGTATGTGGAAAAGTTCTAGGTTCCACTTCCAGGAATGATTTTTACATTCCAAATAAAACTCCCTCTGCCATGATCACAAACTCCATTGCAGGAAACACAACAACAACAACAATAACAAAACAAAGCAAAACAGAATTAGCTATTTCAGCCACTTTCAAGTATACAAGTCAGTGGGGTTAAATACATTCACAATGTCATGCTCCATGTTGATTTTATTTTAATTGACTAGGATGACATTAGAAAAGTTCATGGTAAGTTTTCCAGGGCTTGGAAATTATTAAGCAAAATAAATTTTATAAGTAAGTTTAAAAAAAAGTGACAATACTATAACATATTTGTCAATTATTAACTAGGGTGACGTTTTTGCCCACCAAATTTGTTGAGGTACTCCTGGCCCTGAGGATCAAAGAGACATGTAAAGCCATGGAAATCACCAATATTCTGTTTTCTTTATTTACAGAAACTGTCTGTTTAATTTTATTTTAGAATTTCATGAGTTTCCTTTTTCACTTATATTGTCCTGTGATTACATTACTTTTGAAGGAGTTTGGCTTACTGTCTACTTTTCCTAAGACAATTCTTTGGTTTGTATTTCTTACTTTTGGAGACACTACCATTACCACTTAGTCAAATAAGGTCCTGCCTTTAAGAGACAGACTGAAACACTGCAACTGCCTGGTTTGACTGTGCTAGGATCTTCAGGAATGAGCTTTCCATACAGAAAACAGTGATTCTTGAATTTGAACAATTAGATATATAGTGATTACTTGAAATAAACAGTCCTTGTCAGCTGGCAAAATAAAGGATTTGTTTTATTATTGCCTTAACTTGGATTAGCTGATTGGTACCAGAAAACTGATACTTGAGAAAATGAAAAACAGTATCTTAATTTGTCCAGACTGCTATATCAAAATACCACCAACTGGTTAGCTAAAACAATAGGAATTTATTAGCTCACAGTTTGGAGGCTAGGATACCAAAATGATGGAAAAGGCAGGCTGTTGCATCCTGGAGATGACTTGTTGGAAATCAATCTCTGCTTTTGTCATATGATGATCTGTCTCTTTCTGTCACCTACTGCCTTTTGCTTCTACTTCTGATCAGTTGTCTGAGTCACTGTCTAGATTTCCACTCTTTACAAGGACTCTGGTCATATGGTTTAAGGCTCACCCTGTTTCAATTGGTTTCATCTGAATATGATCTTTGAAGATAATATTATAAATGAGTCCACACCCACAGGGCCAAGGGTTAGCACATAAACATGTTCCTGTGGAGTATGTTATTCTATCTACCACACACAGGGTTGACAATCTGAACTAGGATATGAGAGTAAGAGAATTATTAAAACTTAGTGGCCAGGGCATAATTTAAGGGGTATTACATCAACGTAGGTGCATGAAGAAAAAAATTAAAACCTGGGGATTTTAGAAGTAGCATGTGAGTCATGTCCAGCAGAAAGAGAATGCTAATAAAATGAAATACTAAGAATGGAAGGCAAAATCACCCAGAATCAAAGAACTGGCTTCTCTGATTTCTGAGGTTGTGGGTAATCCAAGTGCCTGAGGTCAACATTATGTCTATATAAATTTCAGCTCACAAGGGATACATTTCCTGATTCACATATTGTTTCTATAATATAAAATATTTGCCAATTGTTACTCTATACCTTATTATAAACTCCATGATGAATATCCTGAAAGGTTCTCAGGGTATGTATTGATTTCCTATTGGTGCTGTAACAAATTAGTACAAACTTAATAATTTATTATCTTGCAATTCTGGAGGTCAAGATGGGTGTCACTGGGCTAAACACAAGGAGTTGGCAGGGCTGTGTTCTTTGTGGGGGCTGTAAAAGAGAATTAATTTCTTTGCTGTTTGCAGTTCTAGAGGCCACCCACATACCGTGGCTCAAGGGTCCCTGCCTCCATTTTCAAAGCTAGCAATACAAGGCTGAGCCGTTCTCACAGCGCCATATCTCTGGTTCTCTGCCTCCCATTTCCAGTTTTAAGGTCCGTTATGAGTACATTGTCCACACCTCCATAATCCAGAAAAATTTTTTTTTTTAAAGATTTTATTTATTTATTCATTTATCCTCCCCTTGCTGCTTGTGCTCGCTGGGTCAGCTAACCACGCCGTGCGGGCGGGCTTGCCTTCACCAGGAGGCCCCGGGTTCGGTTCCCATATGGTAAACGGGAGCCCTACTGATTGAGCCACAGCCGCTTCCCTAATCTGTCCATTTTAAAGTCAGTTGATCAACAACCTTAAACACATATGCAACAATAATTCACTCCCCTTTGCAACATAATCCTAGGTTCCAGGGATTAAAACACGAAAATCTCTGGGGGGGGGGGTCGGGGAGGAGCATTATTCTGTCTACTGCATGGTTTATGTTCATATGCTGCAATATTCCTACTTAAACTTAGCCAGCAGTATTTCAAGGACCTAAAAAACACTCGATAAAGCTGAGACACAAGGAAAACAAAATTTTAAATGCATGTTGAGGCAACCTTTTTCAAGACAATATGTTTATTTTCCTCAGAAGCATTTAACTGAATGGAAGTTAGGCAAATTTAATGTTTCTTTCTCTGTTCAAATCTCTGTACAGAATGACATAAATGAAAGGGAAGCATCATTGTATTTGCAATTCTTTGATTTGTTAGTGTAAAATTGTTGTATGGTATTTGACTAAATGAAAACATCAAGACAAACTAGTAATAGTCTTGAAAACAGATGGTAAAATATCTGATTATGAAGATTCAATATTCTTTTTGTTAATCATTACTATAAACACTCCCCATCTACTTGTGGTTATTATTAATTCAAGAAGGAAAATCTTTTCAAGGAGGAATGTAACTAAAGTTCAAGAAACTTCTTTTACACTATGCATTTATGAACTCTGACAATTTGTCAACTCTGTTTATGCTGAAGTAAAATAATGCTAATATTTGTCATGATGTACAGAAGAAAAGTGCTGAGTGTTATGTTTTCCATATTATTTTATATCATTTTTAAAGAGGGAGAATTTTGCAAGTTAAATGTCTAAAAGTACAATCTCAATCTCTTTAAAATACATATTAATTTTCCAAAATTGATTGCATTTAATAAATTATGTTCCAAGGCTTAGGGCAGGAGAAATATTTTTACATGTAAATCCAAGCACAAATGTGCTAAAAATAGTAAAATCCATATTGAAAAATATTTCCCTAGCTGCTAGCAATTTAAAAAGTTTCAGCTTTCTTTTCAGAACCAATTAAGAATCCTTTGAAGATTTAGATAATTTAACATTCAACTATATATAAAATAAAACTGATAAATGCAAATGTAATTATCCAGAGTAGGTTTTTTATTGGTCAGATTAACAATATTCTTGGAAAATAAATGTTACTTGTATTTATTCAGAAATTATATTTCACAAGTCTTGGTGAATGTTTACCTTAAAAAGGGAATGAGTTTAAAGCAACATTTTGTAGAAAATTTATGTCCATTTTACTTCTAGGTTTGAATGTCTGCTTCCAAAAATAACACCCTCATCTATACTCTCATTATATAGTAGACTATCCAACAACTCTAACACTCCCCTGCTGTGTGCATATAAAGTATAATTTTGTAATATGCAGTAAAGGTGAAGATGTACAAACCATATGATAGAGTAATATACTAGATTCTGTACATGGAAAAAAAGAAATGCAAAAACTCACACAGGCAAATGGAAACTTATAATAGAATATTACAAGAATGAAAAATTGAAAAACAAACAAACAGAAAAACAGAAACTATACAATAATAAAGAAACTAAGTTCGCACTGATAGAGGAATGAGTACATAAACTGGGGCATATTCAAGCATTTGAATAGTATACTGAGATCCAAATGCAAAAAAAATTCACACTATAGCTGTACACATCAATATAAATGAATTTGGAGTTGAGAAAGCAAGTTGGGAAAAAAACGATGTTATGTAGATGAATTAAAAAGATGCAAATACTATATCAGGGATATATCAAAATATATTCTTTAAGGATATATTTATATGTAGTAAAATATAGAGCCATGCATTAAAATTCATAGGAATAAAGCTAGCAATTATTCTGTGCTAGACAAGGGAATTTAATCAGAGAAGGGGCATGGTAAATTTCAAATAGATGTGTAATATGTGAGTTCTAATGATTACTAGTTGCTATATCAAGATTTTTTAAAAATTCAATACATTTTTATTGTCTAAATTATTCCATAAAACATACCCTTCTGGATTTACAAGAAATACTAAAGGGTGTGCTGCAACCTGAAAAGAAAAGACAAGGGTGAGAGGATTGGAGAAGAGTGTAGAAATGAAAATTAAAAGTAAGGATAACTAAAAGATTTGAAAGACAGACCATAGTAAGATATGACAATGGAAAGTCAAGGGTTAAAATGGATGAAGTAAGCAATGTCTTTACAGTAATAACATTAAATGTTGATGGACTGAACTCCTCAATCAAAAGACAGACTGACAGAAAGATAAAAAATATGAGCCATCTATATTTTCTGCAAAAGATCCACATTAGATGAAAGGACACAATTAGGCTGAAAGTGAAAGGTTGGAAAGGATATTTCACACAAAAGTAGTCAAAAAGTTCTGGAATAGTGATACTAATATTGGACAAAATAGATTTTAAATACAAAACTATTATAAGAGACAAAAAAGGTCACTATATATTAATAAAAGGGATAATTCACCCAGAAGAAATAACTATATTAAATATTTATGCACCTAACCTAAGTGCCCCAAAATACATAAGTTACACACTGGCAAAGTTGAAGAAGGAAATAGACATCTTTACAATAATAGTTGGAGGCTTCAATACACCAGTCTCAGCATTGGATAGAACATCTGGACAGAGGATAAATAAGGAAACAGCTTGAAAAATACAATAAATAAACTAGACCTAACATCTATTTATAGAACACTGCACCTCAAAAAAGCAGAATATATATTCTCCTCAAGTTTTCATGGATCTTTCTTCAAGATAGACCATATGTTGGGACATAAGTCTGAATAAATTTTGAAAGATTGAAATTACACAAAATACTTTCTCTGATCATAATGGAATGAAGCTGGAAATCAATGACAGGTGGGAAAAAGGAAAACTTGTAACAGTATGAAGATGAAACAATACAGTCTTAAGTAATCAATGGGTCATAAATGAAATTGCAAGAGACATTAATAAATATCTTGAGATGAATGAAAATAAGAATACAAATGGAATACAGCAAAGGCAGTGCTCAGTGGGAAATTTATATCTCTCAATGCTTACTTTAAAAAAGAAAAAAAGCTAAAATCAAAGACCTAACTGCACACCTGGAAGAACTAGAAGAATAGCAAACTAACCCCTAAGCAAGAAGATGGAAAGATATAATATAGATTAGAGTGGAAATAAATGAAATGGAGAATAATTTTTAAAAAATAGAAAGAATCAACAAAACCAATAGTTGGTTCTTTGAGAAGATTGAAAAAAAATGACAAATCTTTATTTAGACAAACAAAGGAAAAATAGAGAAGAAACAAATAAGGTAAGAAATGAGAGCGGGGCATTGCCACTGACCCTGCGAAAATAAAAGAGATCATAAGTGGATGCTATGAACAACTGTACACAAGCAAACTAGACAACATTGATGAAATGGACAAATTACTAGAAAGACACAAACAACTCACATTTACCCTAGAAGAAAGAGAAGATATCAACAAATTGATCACAAGTAAAGAAATTGAAACAGTCATCAAAAAAGTCTGCAAAAAGAAAAGCCCTGCACCAGATATTTTCACAAGTAAATTCTAACAATCATTAAAAGATCTAATACCAATCTTGTTAAAACTCTTCCAAAAAAATTCAACAGGAAGGAATGCTACCCAACTCATTCTATGAAGTCAATATCACCCTAATACCTAAGCCAAATAAAGGTATTATGAAAAAAGAAAATTACAGACCAATTTCTCTAATGAATATAGATGCAAAAAGCCTCAACAAAATGCTTGCTAATTTAACCAAAAGTACATTAAAAGAATTATACACCATGATCAAGTGGTTTTTATACCAGGTATGAATGGGTGCTCAACACTAGAAAATCCATCACTGTAATACACCACATTAATAAATTGAAGAAGAAAAAATCACACGATCATCTCAATTAATACAGAAAAGGCATTTGGAAAAAATACAATTGTTATTGACAAAAACACTTGGAAAGATAGAATTAGAAGGAAACTTTCTCAATGTATAAAGTGCATATATGTAAAACCCACAGCTAATAGTGCACTCAATGGTGAAAGACTGAAAACTTTCCTGTTGAGATTGATAACAAAAAGGGATGCCCACTGTCTCCACCATTACTCAATATTGTGCTAGCTAGAGCAATTAAGCAAGAAAAAGAAATAAAAGGAACCCAAATAGGAAAGGAAATTGTAAATCTTTCACTATGTGCTGATGATATGATTCTATATCTAGAAAATCCTGGAAAATCTGCAACAAAGCCACTACAGCTAACAAACAAATTCAGTAAAGTGGTGGGATACAAGATTAATACACAAAAATCAATACTACTACTAATGAGAAAGCAGAGGCAGAAATCCGAAAAAAAAAAAATCCATTTTCAATAGCAACTAAGAGAATCAAATATTTAGGAATAAAAAAGTATATAAAGGACTTGTACTCAGAAAACTACAAAACATTAAAAAAAAAAAAAAAAAGAAAGAAAGAAAGCAAAGAAGATCTAAATAAATTGAAGAGCATTCCTTGTTCATGAATTGGAAAACTAAATATCATTAAGATGTCATTTCTACCCAAATCAATTTACAGACTCAACACAATCCCAATAAAACTTCCAAGAGGCTTTTTTTTTTTTTTCATAATTGGAAAGGTCAATCATCAAATTTATCTGGAAGGCTAATGGCCCCTGAATAGCCAAAAATATCTTTAAAAAGAAGAGCAAAGTTGGAGGAATTTCACTTCCTGACTTTAAAGCAAATTGCTTAGTTACAGTGGCAAAAGCAACATGGTACTGGTATAAAGACAGATTGACCAAAGGAATCAAATTGAGAGTTCAGAAATTGACCCTCACACCTATGGTCAAGTGTTTTTTTGACAAGGCTGTCAAACCCATCCAGTTGAGTTCAAACAGTCTATTCAACAAATGTGCTGGAAGAACTGGATGTCCATACAAAAGAAAGGAATAGAATGTCTATCTCACATCTTATAGAAAAATTAACTCAAAATGGATCAAAGACCTAACTATAAAAGCTAGAACCATAAAACCCCTAGAAAAAAATATAGGGAAACACCTTAGAGATCTTGCGTTAGGTGTTGGCTTTTTAAACCTTATACCCAAAGTGTGAGCAATGAAAGAAAAAAATAGATAAATGGGACCTCCTCAAAATGAAACACTTTTGTGCTTCAAATGACTTTGTTAAGAAGGTGAAAAGCAGCCTATTCAATGGGAGAAAACTTTTGGAAACCTCATATCTGATAAGAGTTTGATTTCCATTTTATATAAGGAGATCAACAAGTGTTATATAAAGACCACTCAAAAATAAAAAGACAAGCATCCCATTAAAAAAAATAGGCAATTATTTGAATAGACATTTTTCCAAGAAAGAAATACAAATGGGAAAAAAGCACATGAAAATATGCTCAACATCTCTAGTTATTAGGGAAATGCAGATCAAAACTACAATGAGATATTATTTCACTCCATACAGAATGGCCATTATTAAAAAAAAAAAAAAAAGACAAAAGAAAACTGTGAGTGCTGGAGAGGATTCAGAGAAACAGGAGTACTATTTCACTGTTGGTCGGTGTGTAAAATGGTGCAGCTTCTGTGGAAGACAGTTTGTGGTTCTTTAGGGAGCTAAATATAGAACTGCTGTATGATCTGGTAATCGTGCTACTAGAAATATATTCAGAAAAACTGAAAACAAGGACACACACACAAACAGATATTTTTACACCGATGTTTATAGTGGCATTATTCACAGTTGCTAAAGATGGAAACAACCTAAGCGCCCATCCACAGGTGAATGGATGAACAAAATGTGGTTTATATATATGATGGAATTACTTTCAACTGTAAGGAGAAATGAACTTGGGATGCATATATAACATGTATGAAACCTGAGGATATTATGTTGAGTGAAATAAGGTAGACACAAAACGATGGATATTTTATGATCTCAATGATATGAACTAAATATAATGAATAAACTTATGGGGTTGAACTATAGATTATAAATTAGTAGGGGACAGAATGTGTGTTGAGAAGGGGGTGCTGATATTGAATGTATACAGAATGTTTAATAAGGTTGATTGTAAAAATGTGGAGTTGATGGTAACACATTCTAATGAGTATAACTAATAATGTTGATTTATAAATGTTATTTTGGCTGAAGGGGATAATCTTGGGTGGATAATGTTTATTGAAAGATAACTAGAAGATAATCTAGGGACTGTATAATATTGTGATTTTGGTGGTAGATGAGGATTGTGGTTAATAATACAAATACAAGAATGTTCCACTATTACAAGATGTTAAGAATATGGTGATACATGGAAAAATACAACTAATGCAAATTACAGACTATATTTACAAAAAAATTGTAATATTTTTGTAGCAAAACAAAGAAGGTATCATGTCAATGTTAAAGGTAAAAAAAAAAAAGAATATGGGATTTAGTTTTCTGAGATGAGAATATGATCAAGTATTCTTTCTTTCTTTTTTTTTTTTTTCTTCATTAACAAGGAGACCTTTGTCAAGTCATTTGACCAATCTGTGCTCATTTGTTCATCTTTTGGAACATTGAAGAAACAGTTGAGTATGTTTTGGGGATTAAGTAGGATAGAGGTACCTGGACAGGATCTTTTGAAGTAATGCTTTTATAATTTGTTGGGCTGCCTTTTGTGTGTTATTTTGTTTTTTGTTGTTGTTGTTGAAATAAAGTTGGAAAAGAGGGGAAAAACTAAAATCCTTCTCTTCCACAGGTATTATTTGCTAGTCCACACTTTCTATGGTGTCAGTATTTATTTTCCATGTATGTAATGAAGGATCTTTGGAAAATAGAATTAACAGATATATTCCTTTTCAAAGTTTTTTTGCCTCAACCAGAATCTCCAAAGTGCCAGTCCTGATAAACATGTAGAGTGAATTCCTTTGGAAAGCAGGTCAACTTTGACCTTCATCTCCCTTAGTTATTGATGAGAGGGTGTGGCCAGCAGTGCTCTCACAAAATGGAAAGGGAACTTAGGTAATAAGCTGTCCCTATACAATTGAAAATCTGCCTTCTTTAAAATAGTTAGTAGCTTCTCCATACACTAGATGCTCTTCCTAACTCATCTGTAATCAAGTAAATTAGGAATCAAAATTGTTACTCAAAAGTGTAGCAATAGAACTTGTGGGTATGGCAGCTGCTTACCATGAACCTTACCAAGGTCAAAGTAGACTTCTTCCTTAAATAACTATGTTACTTCTGTTACCAGTTATATTGTATTGTATCACTGGACTCTGTCTCCCACTATTAGTTTACAGGCATTTGAAATATATTTTTTGTGTGTTTTTACCTCACAACAAACATGCTTAATAAATAAATGTTTAATAAGTAAGACCTTATGTGGCAGAAAATGCCAGGATGCTCTATTTGATGTGTTTATTAGATCCATGTCTGGCTAGATGTTTTAGTTGGCCAAAGGAATGCTGATGCAAAGTACCAGAACTCTGTTGGCTTTTATAAAGGTTGTTTATTTGAGGTAGAAGCTTACATTCACAAGGCCCTGAAGAGTCCAATTCAAGGTTCCAAGAGAGGTACTTTCTCACCCAAATCATTAGCTACATGTTGAAGCAAGATGGCGGGCAATGTCTGTGAGGGTTCAGTCTTCCTTCTTCCTCTTAAGGCTCCCAGCTTCTTCCAATCTCAGCTGTAGGCTGGCATAAAGCTCATTTCTCTTCCTGGGGTTTGTTTCTTTCTGGGCTCAGCTGCTCTGTTCTTTTCACAAGGTCAGCTGTAGACTATCAGGCTCATCTCTCTTCCCAGGGGCTCTGCCATGTCTAATAAGGTGTCTCTATTCCTCTATGTTCTTCTTCTCTGTGTATCTACTTCCATGACAGAGTCTGTTTTATCAGCCCACCAAGGGGAACAATCAAATCAAAATGATGAAATAACATACTCTGATGACATGGCTGAACCAAAGCCCTAATCTTAACATACTTTAATCAGACATCTCATCTGAATCTAATACAATCATCTGAATCTAATACAAAGGGTTATCACGACCAAGTTTACAAACATAATCTATATCTCTTTTTGGAATTCATAAATAATATCAGACTAGGTGACCTTCCAATAGAGGTCACAGTCATGTGATAATACCACGATTGGTCAACCTTATTGTAGAATCTTGCATTAATCAATATTTCTGAGAGCATTAGCTCAAACCCATTTTCAATGTACCTTATTAATTTTAGAATTATCATGCAGTTATACATATTAGAATATTTTTTCTTTTCAGAATGTATCTTAAAATTACTTAAGTAATTTTAAGTAAAGGTATGATTGAGTCTAATTATTAGGCTATTGCTGCAAATATATTGACAGTATAAAATACAGTAAAAATTCAGCTTATGAAATAACTTGCTTAAAATTTTCTTTAAGGTGTTAATTCTGCTAAGGCAGAGTTGAGGCAGTCATCTTACACTGTATTTAGTTTCATGTGTCATTATTCAAAGGCATAAAGCAGTTGCTGTATTAATAATAATAATAATGACTAATTTATTTGGTCTTTAATCCAGAACTTTTATCAAGCAATACAATATATTATCAAATTTCATATTATATTTAATTTGTGTTTTATTCCAAATATTTTAAACAGATGAGGATGCAGTATGTCTTTAAGGAAATAACCGCCTATTGTTTTTCTTATAAATATGTGTTCAGGAAAATGTCGTTTTTTCTCCCTGAATCAACTAAGTAATGAGAATTAACTTTAAATTATTTGTTGCTATATCATTGCTTTCTCAAGATAATTAGAATTCTTGGTTATTTTGTAGAATGATGTTATACTTTCTTAAATTTCATAGAAAGAACAGATAGAAAGTAGAATATTTTGGCTAGGAAGGTATTTCAATTGCATAGCCATGAAAAAATCCAATTTCATATTCCAGCATCATTTGCAGAAAAACACAGAAATCGTTTCTTACAAAATCTGCCTGGGTGAGTAAAGGCACCTGAATTCCATTCTGAAAAGAATGTACTTGTTCTTGACATTTTCAAAGTTCATATGATCCTGAGAAATGATTAAAGGTTATCTCTGGAGCATATTGGTGATGACAGCTTCCCTAGTTTGCTATAATTCATAGGTAGCAAAGAGTGTATGTATTTAAGAATTTTTTCCCTCATTCTATCCTTTAAGTCACAATTTAAGACATTCTTTGTTCCTTAAACTGATGTAGAGTCCTATGTAATATAGGATAGTATATCACTGACAATGATACAACACATAGTTTGAGTCTTTTAAGAAATCGTGTTATTTCATCATTTTCATTTGATTGTTCCATCTGAATGCTTATGTTCAAAGTATATCAATCAATCCTTTATCATAAACCATGAAAAATAGAGTCCAAAAAACATCTTATGACCTACTATCATTAGTTTCATTTCTATAATGGCTATAACAGATAATATTCTCCAAAAGAATCTCTACCCATGAGATGCTTGCAGTCTTAACAGTTATTTTTATTCTAATTTAAAATTAAATGTGATTTAATATAAACTCACTTTTAAAATACAGATAATAAATATAGGTAAATCTTATTTATCATTATATGTTTAAGTTAACTATAAATATAATGAGAATAGAATTTCTAAAATTTTCTTCTTTGCCCCAAGAGTTCACACTACTTTGGAGACCACTGATCAAAAAATGTTGTTATTATGCAAACTTTGACTATTGCCTAATCCATTCCAAGCTCTCATTATTTATAATAAATTAATATATGGCAATTCTTCCCACTTGCCACATTCATATGAGAAACTGACAGAGAAAGAGATTTTCTCTATAACCATAGAAATGTCATGGCAGTATTACATTTTATAGCAAAATCAAGTACAGTTTTCCAAACTTCTCAGATATCTGCTGCTATTTTCTTGCCATTCTTGTTCTCTTTTCTCATATACTTCCCATTGTTTTACAAAGCTTGCTCTTCTCTTATTCTTCATTTTATAGTTGATATGACTGAGGCACAGTAAAATATATTGACTTTTCCAATTTTGCACAGCCCATAAATGGTACAGTTACTATTTATGGGGAGTTGTGATTGAAAATGGGTCTGTTAAGTTGGGTAAAGTATGGTTTCTTCCATTAAGAAGCTCAAAATCTACTCTATGATATTGATGTCTATTCATAAGCTATAATATAGTGAGATAAATTTAAACACAGTGTGTGAAAAACAGTGATTAAGAGTAAGGAGCTTTGAATTCATTGGGAGAGTGAGTCCCAGCTCTACCACCTAGTAGCTGGGTGACCTTGGAAAACATACTTATCTTTGTTTGCTTCAATTCCTTTATTGATGAAGAGAGGTAATTATACTGATTATGCAAATTTATTGTGACAATTAATTTAGCTGAAGCAAATAAATTACCAAACACAATTTCTGGCATACAGGTAGAACTCAATAAAGAAAAATTAGCATTATAAATTGTTATTTAAATTATAGCTATGGGCAATCATAAGCTAGAATCTAAGTTTTTTGCTGAAGGAGACAGTAACATACACAAGAGATACAGTATTTTATTCCTAGTTTATTACTTATATATCTGCCACATATTGCTTATTTTTAGCTAGTTTTATTTTATTTTGCATTTATGCATTGGATGAACAATTGTACTGAATGATTTGTAAGGTCCCTCTAAACCACAATGGTATATTGAATTAAAAAATGTTGATGGAATGTCAAATAGTTGGATCATCTTCACTGCCTAAAATTTATATGAGTTCGTTTGATGTGATTTTTGTGGGGGAGGGTGGTAATAAATGGAATGGAAAAAGTGATGGAATGAGCTTGGGCAATCAAGATATGAGAGTAAGGAAGGCAAATTAGAAGCAAAACTAAACAAGAAAGAAGCAACAGGTTTTCTACATTTGGACAGTTAGAGAATAGTTTTCTAAATATGGTCATGAATCATATCAGAATTGTATCAGCACTTGTGGCTCGAAAAAATAGAAAATTGCATGAGATGATGAGACTGTTCAAAAGTCTTATAATGGGGGTGTGGAAGCAAAAAACAAACAAACAAACAAACAAAAAACAACAGAGAAACAGAAGTTACAAGTGAAATTGAAGACCATTTTATTTCCTCAAGCTGCTGTGATCTGAAACATAAAATGTAGGTCACATATTGCCAGAATCCCTACATTGTGCTGAGCATTGGGGTAGACACCATAGGCTTCTAAATATGTTTGCACATATTTTCTGTACAGAAACAAAAAGGATGTTTCAGCAACAGCAAAGTAAAATAGACCTTACTAAAGCAGAGCTACTCAAACACAATTTTTCACAAGAACCAATTAAAGAGAAGGAGAATTTCCCTTGGCCCTGTGGATAAATGGTAAATGCACAGATGGGTGATATTTAATTACCTCTTTTTATTTTACCCTTTATTATTTCAGCTTTCTTAGCTAGTGTACATGTTACACTGATCATAAAAGCATGTAACCCATTGTAAGTTGCAGCAACAGTATATTTCTGGCTGATTTCCTGATACAGAGTACTTTGCCAGTGACCAACACATCTTGGGAAAGTTTTCTTCCAATCAGTTTCAAATTAATAGCACATAAACCTTATCAGCACCATGCCATTAAACAGCGGAATTCATCTTCCTATAACCAGTTAGCAACTTCTAAGTTCCAGCCTCCTCCATTTTTGATTACTCTACTTGCCACGATGAAGATAGTAATCCCAATTTTCAAAATTCTCACCCAACAAAATATTGTGACCATTATAAAACAATCACCCTATAGCAGATACTAAAAAAGAGAAAATACATCAATTTGTAAGAAAATGCAAAATAGAAAGGAAGTTGACTTACAGAAAAATTGTAAGCCCTGTAAGTACACCATGAAAGAAAGAAAAAAAATATTTTATTTACAAAATCTACAAATATATATTTGAAAACTTTCCAATGATAAAAATATTGTTTGACATAGGGCAATAGATTAGTTTTCCTAACTCATTAGTATAGAAAACAATATCTGTTATGGTTTGGAGCTGCATGTACCCCCAGAAAAGTAAGTTCTTAAAGTTAATACAGTCCTGTAGGTGTATATCCATTTCAAATAACACCCTTTGGTGAGTAGGATCTTAAGTTAAGATGTGACCCACCTCATTCAGG
Source organism: Tolypeutes matacus (assembly GCA_026826555.1). Taxonomy (NCBI): domain Eukaryota; kingdom Metazoa; phylum Chordata; class Mammalia; order Cingulata; family Chlamyphoridae; genus Tolypeutes; species Tolypeutes matacus. The sequence goes on from JAKSZT010038599.1 coordinate 1,975,405, forward strand.
GTGGGTCTTAATCTTCTTGCTGGAGTCTTTTATAATTGAATGAAAGTCAGACAAAGAGGGAAAAGTAGTGACATCTGGAAGAGAGGGGAGAGACCAGCACACGCTGCCATGTACGTTGCCATATGACAGAAGGGTCCAGTATCACTGCGGAGAGTTCCTCCAGGAGAAAGCATTGCCTGATGATGCCATGATTTGGACATTTTTCTCAGTCTCAAAACTGTAAGCTTGTAAACTAATAAATTCCTATCATAAAAAGGCAACCCATACTGTGGCAGTTTAAAGTTTAGCTGCTATACAAAATTCCTGGGCATTCTTAATACTTGACTATAGAATGTGTACAGTGAAAGGAAGTAACATTGCACTTTATAGCACTGAATTGTAAGTAAAAAATGCAATGTCTTGAATAAAACTATTTAAAATTGGGAAAAAAAGGCAACCCATATTATAGTATCTGCTTTCATGAGCAAAGCAAACTATAAGATGAACTAAATATCATTGTAAAATAAATAGAGAATTTCTGGTCACCTTTTAGAGATCCAGAATACCCAAATGTTTGGAAATACCATTTAATCTATTATGTTCTTTATAAAATCCTACTAATCATTAGATGACATTATTGAGACATCTCACTGTCTCCCCAATGTGGCAGTTTGAGATTATTTTATGAATCCCCAAATGAGAAAGATTATGTTATGAGGTGTATTTGATTAAATTACCTGTTATGATTAGGGCTTTGGATTTGACTACATCAGTGGGCATGATTCAGGTTGACTCTCTGCCCCCTTATTGGGTCTGATATAAATGGACACTCACACAGAAAGACAGATACACAGGAAGAGAGGGTTCTGTCATTTTTCATCCTGGGGGCCAGTGAGAGATGAGCCATTTGCCTGTTATTTTTCAGCCGACCTTGGGAAGACAACAGAACATCTGAGGCTGATTAGAAGGCCCAGAAAGAAACAAGCCCTATGCTAGGATAGAGGGGACCACAGGGTCACTTGAGCATGAAGCCCCAAGAGGCTGTGCCCACTGATGTTGAGAGGAAGAGGCAGCCCAGGAAGCCAGAGGGGAAGGAGAGACCAGGCAGAGATCGCTTGCCATCTTGCTTCAACACATGGCAGCTGAGTTTGGTGAGAGGACAAACTTTATGGTTCATTGAGTCAGAGTTTTTACAGCCTTAGAACTGTAAGCTTTTGCCCCAAATACATACCCTTTATAAAATCCAACAGTTTTCTGATACTTTGTATCGGCATTGTGATGGTTAGGCATGGGTCAATTTGGCCAGGTAATTGTGTTCAGGTGTTTGGTCCAGCAAGCACTGGGCTAATTTTAATACAATAATATTTGTGGACTTTGGTCACCATTGAGTTTACTGCATGGATGGCTGATTACATCTACATCAATCGGGGAGATCACCATCAGCAATGGGTGATGCTTTGATCCAATCAGTTGAATACCTTAAAAGAGCAAGTGATTTCAATATCCAGAGAGAATTTCCCAGCTGGTCTTTGGACAGCCAGCTTCTCCCAGAAACTCATTGGAGCCCCTGGTTTGCAGCCTGCCTGTGGAGCCTTGACTTATGCATCCCCATGGTCATGTGAGAGACTCTTTTAAAATCTCATATTATTGACAGATATCTCCTGTTGATTCTGTTTCCTTAGAGAACCCTGACTAATACAGCTTGGTACCAGGAGTGGTTCTTGGGGAACAGAGTCTTAAAAATGGAATGCCTGAGGTGGTTCTGGGAGATTTGTAATCGGCTCTCTACTCTAATTGGACTCAGGGGTACTAATGACTCCCTTTCCAGTAATGAAGAAGTTGCTAACAGTCCATGGCGTGAGCTGGCAATAGAGATAAGTAAAATGGCATCACTGTTTATTCCCCTACTTCCATGCTTATAAGAAGCAAGGATCTGGGTGAGAGTGTTTTCAACACCTTAACAAAATTTTGTGGAGTCAAAAGGTATAATGATGTTGCCTGGCTCCTCCTAGATACTCTGGATACAGTTAGAAAAGAAAGAGATGAGCTAAAGTCTTCAAATTTGAAACTTAAATGTTGCATGAATGATGTGAAAGTTGCTGTGTGTGCCCTGAAAGAAAATTTTGTCTCCTGTAGCCACAGACTTGAGATATTTAAGAATCAAACCCAGATTCTCATTGTATGAGTAGCAGAGTTACAGAGGAAACTAAAATCTCAACCCCGCAGGGCTTCTGCAATTAAAGTGAAGGAAAGGATTGGAACCCTGAGGATTGGAATAGAGACATATAGGATGATGATAATATTGGTGGGGACATTGGAACCCTAAATTCTGCTGAGACTTTACCAGATAAACCTGTGATGGCCTGCCCTGTGGAGACCACACCTTGTCAACCTTGTATCATCCAGCTTCCAGCCTGCCCCAGGGAGTCCAGACCTCCTCCCAGCCAAGAGACAGGTACCAGCCAAACTCCAGCATGCACTGTCCAACCTCCAGTTTGCCCTGAGGAATCTGCCTTCCAACCCCTGCCTGAAGAGATTAATCCTGTCTCACCAGAATAAAATGCAAGGAATGCCCTGAGGTCAGTCGCTTGCAAGACATTTCTAATACTCCTCCTTATCCACCCCCACCACTCCTTTTGTCTTCGAGACTTATGACTAGACTAAAATCACAACAAACCCCCAAAGGTGAAATACAAAGTGTGACCCATGAGGAAGTATGCTATAGTCTGAAAGACCTGCATGAGTTTTCCAACTTATATAGACAGAAATCAGGGGAATATGTGTGGAAATGGATACTAAGGGTATGGGATAATGGTAGAAGGAATATAAAGTTTGGTCAGGCTGAATTTATTGATATGAGTCTACTAAGCATAAATTCTGGATTCAGTGCTGTCGCTTGAGGGATTAGAAAGGGCTCTAACAGTTTGTTTGGGTGCTGACTAAAACATGGACCAAAAGATGGCCTAGCATGTTCAAGGTTGAGATGCCCAATTTGCCTTGGTATACAATAGAAGAGGGAATTCAAAGGCTTAGAGAGATTGGAATGCTAGAATGGATTTACCATTTGAGACCTGCCCACCCACCCCAGGAATGTCCAGAGGAAACACCTTTAACCAGGACTGTGAGGAATAAATTTGTAAGACTAACCCCATCTTCTCTGAAGAGTTTTGCTGTTGCTCTCCTCTGTAGTTCAGATATTACTGTAAGGATAGCTATAGTAGAATTAGAATCCTTAAACATTATGAGGATGATCAGATCTCAGTCCAGTAAAAGTCAAATATCAGCAGTTAATTGTCAAAGACAAGGTGGGCACGGCTACCTCAATGAAAGGCAGATTCAAAGCAGCACTCAGAATAGTCTGAGGGTCATGGAGTTATGGTTGGCTACTAGATCATGGGGGTAAAGAAGAGTTTGCCTGGAATACAGGAGCTCCTCTAGGGTGTCTCCTAGTACTATCATGCCCTGTGATTTAAGTCAATAGAAAATTGCAAGAAACCAATCCAAGCAGGACTAATAATGGCCCAGAATGTTCAGGAATGAAAATTTGGGTTACTCCACCAAGCAAAGATCCATGGCCAGCTGAAGTGCTTGCTGAGGGTAATGGGAACATGGCTGGGGTAGTGGAAGAAGGCAATGATAAATATTAACTTCGACCACGTGACGAGTTACAGAATGAGGACTGTAATTGTCATGAAACTTTCTTCCTTGTTTCATTATGAATACGACTATATATGTACACAAAACAAATTCCTTTGTTTTCTTTCCCAACCTTTTCCCCCATCATATAAAAAGTTGTATTAGTTTCATGTCATAATATTTAAGGATATTAAGTTTTAGAGTGAATATTACTGAAGGACTTGTACCCTATTCTGTAGGGAATTAATGCGTTTCCGGCTGTACGCAGGTGAGTTGAACATTGTTAAACAGAAATATATATGTATGTTTGTCTGTTACTGTTTTTACTTAGAAACTAAGTATGGTTTAAGGTAGTGTGTATATTTGCTGAGTTGACAAGGGGTGAACTGTGATGGTTAGGCTAATGTGTCAAATTGGCCAGGTAATTGTGCCCAGGTGTTTGGTACAACAACTCTTGGCTAATTGTAATACAAGAACATTTATGGACTTTGGTCTTCAGTGAGTTTACTGCTTGGATAGCTGATTACATCTGCACCAATCAGGAAGATTGCCGTCAGCAATGAGTGATGCTTTTATCCAATCCATTGAATAGCTTAAAAGGGGAAGTAATTTCAACATTCAGAGAGAATTTCCCAGCTTGACTTTGGACAGCCAACTTCTCCCAGAAAGTCATCAAGGACCTTCATTAGACTTTCATCAGAGTCCCTGGTTTGCAGCCTGCCTGTGGAACCTGGACTTGTGCGTCCCTATGGTCACGTGAGAGACTCTTATAAAATCTCATATTATTGACAGATATCTCCTGTTGATTCTGTTTCCCGAGAGAACCCTGACTAATACAGGCACCTCTGGTGGACTAATACACCCCATATTTAGGAAGATAGAGTTAGAATATTTAGCTAATTGCTAACACTTCAGTATTTTATTGCTTTAAGCAAAGTTAAAATAAAATGAAAGTATCCTTTTTAAAATAACAATATGGATGGCAATAGTACCCTTCCAAATGTGAAAGAATGTATGTATACGTTTATATATATACATTTTTGTATTTTTATATTTATATTGAATAAATGAGTTCAGGAAAGTACAATATGAATAAAAATCTTGCCATATTTTATAAATTGTATGCAATTACAAGACCATGATCATGAAAACTTCATAAAAATATTGAAAAATTTCTCTCTAACACCAATATGGCAATTGGTGAAAAAGGATATAATTAAAATTTTTTGACTACTTTATCCTCATATAGCCATGCCTGGTAAGTGATCAACAATATTTGTTGAATGAATATATGAATTTATAATCATTTGTTCATGTATTTATTTAATAATGCCTCAATTTTAAGCAAGATAGTGATTAAGAGATGAAAATTATGTTATGTAAACTCCTAACCTTATGGAATATAAACCAAAAATATATATTCAAAATGTTATATCATTATTGGCATAATATTCATATGCATAGAACAATTTCTTACCCATGTTTTATTTGAAAAACCTAAATGAGAACCCCAGCTGGTAACTGGGAAAAAGATTTACTGGATTATTTTTTGTTCAAAAACAGTTAATTCATAATGTTTTTCATCTCTATTAACATAGAATACTATACCAAATATAATTCAGTTATCATGTTTTCTATCTCAATCTTCCATTCTTATAAAGTGTGTCATTCTTTCTCTTTTCCTTTTTCTTTACAATTTGCCTCTTTACCAACCCATTTCATTGTATCATATAAAAAACATCCCTTTTGAAGAATAAAAAAAAATTCTCCTCTTTTCTCAAACTCTACACAAAATGTCCATTCCACTTCCTTCCTTAAGTAAAATTTGATTGCTCTTTCAGTTGACCTCCACCTCTCCAGTTTGCTGAATTCAGAACTGAATACTCAACTATAACTCTTGGCAGTCTGAGGGGTAGTTTAGGCATTCTCCTATTACATGTGCTTCATTCAACTTTTACCAAAACCTGGCAAAAATCCGTTTTTCTATGATGTTAATGGCACTGTTTGCTTAATAAAATTTGAGATAGTAAATGAGATTATACACTTTCCATGTCCTTTTTAGCCCCTTAACTCTTCCTTAATATATGGAAGATTGAATTTATCTTAGTAGAGAAATTACACTTAATAGAGAAAAGAGACTTAAATTCTTGTGTTTGCAGTTATACTGTTGATATTCTTAGAATATCAAATAAAACTCCTACCTGTTTAATAGTGGTTAAGTTCTTTAGCAAGCAAAAGGGGGAAATATGACATCTATACTCTCAGCCCTGAAAGAATTCAGCCCCATATTTTGCCCTAAGGAACAAGTGAGGAGTGGAGGATAAAGCTACAAAAATGTCGTCACAGGTGATGGAGGCAGTGCGAACATATCTAGCTATGGGAAACTAAAAAGAAAAAAAAAAATTGACAGGAGTTTCTAGAATTTCCCTGACCGCAGATATTAAAAATCACTACTGTGGCTTGCCTGATGAACAGACCCCCTTGTGACTGATGCAATCCACACTTGTTCAGCATTCAAGGATGCTTTATGTTAAGTGAAATTAAATATTGCACAGCCCTGCCACATTATGTGAAATTACTCTTCCTTGTGGATTTAGCATCTTGCCATGGAGGTGGAACCTTTATCTAGACAAGCAAAACTGTACAAGGAGGAAGTAGGTCCACGCCTATATAGAAAGAGCCTCACACATGAAGTGGAAAGCCCACAGGTGCAGAGCCTGTTTGTTTCACATAACAGCTTTATCTCTGGTCACCTAGCTCAGGATTTCATTCTCTTCTTTCTTGGTTACTGCAACAGACTCTGAGCTTCTCATCTATCTTTCATAATTATACCCCATCATCCAATTAATTCTCCAAACAAATTGCTGGAATGATCCTTTTAACTATATGTCTGATTAAATTCATTTTCTACCAAAAACCTTCAGAGACTCAGAGAGTTGAAGGCATCTTCAATCTCTTTATATGGAAAGAAAGTCTTCATCTGCTAATATAAAGACATTTTATTCTTTATTCCCTATAATCTGCCACTCATGGCATTCTACCTCAGGATCATTGCACAAATTGCTTCATTTGCTTGGATCACCATTGTTCCCCCTACACACACACACAAACACGCACACACATTGTTGCACACATGCATGCACCCATGTATATATACACAGCAGTGCCACTTGGATATTTATACTTTTACTTATGACTGCAGTTTAAGATAGAGAGCCAGTTTTACCCCTTAAGAAAAATGGGAGACTCTTCTATATACTTCTGTCTCTAGCATCTTGGTCTTCTATCATACCTTTAGTCATACAGTATTTTAATGGCATATGAACTGCCTTGATTCTCTCATTACATGCCATATACCTTTAGAACAAAAGATATGTATCAGTAAATCACCAGCACCTAGTATAGTATCTTGCCCATAGTTGTTGACCAATAAACAGATTTGAATGAATGACAGACTTAATCATTGAGTACCATTGCTATGATGATAACCAAGGTAGACAAAATAATGTCCCTCCAAAACTGTTCGTGTTTTAAACCCTGAAACAAGTGAACATGCTCTGTAATGTGGCAAGAGAGACTTAAGGTTGAAATTAAATTTTGATTGCTAATCAACTGAGTTTAAGATAAAGAGATTATTCTAGCTTAACTGTATAAGCCTCAAATAGGGAAGAGGATGGTAAAAGAGTCAGAACTAGAGAGACATGACTGGCTATTGTTGGCTTTGAAGTTGGAGGAAAGGGAACATGAGCCAAAGAATGCTTTTCAGAAGTTGGAAAGGGCAGGAAAATGAATGGTTCATTAGAACATCCAGAAGGAAATGGAACCCTGCCAACATCTTAATTTTAGCTCATTGAGACCCATTCCAGGCATCAGATCTCCAGAAACTCTAAGATAATAAATTTGTATTGTCTTAGCTATGGAGTTTGTGGTAATTTGTATAGCAGCAATCAGAAACAAATAGAATAATACATTTTATTATCCTAAGCAAAATGATCTGAAACTATTAGAAAACATAGCCACATAGTAGATGCAATTGTATTTTAATTTTCCAGGAAAGCAATTTGATAGAGATGATGTCAGTCTGTTATGTCAAAAAATGAATATCTTAAATTTAATAAAATAGCTAAATAAACATTTCAGGAAAAAGATCAGTGGCTAAATGAGTAAAGAGAGAGATAATTATTAGTTAATTTATTCATTATTTATTCTCTTAGCAGACAGGAATTGGCCATGTTTGGTTCTCAATCACAGACTACTAGCATTCCAATTATGCCATCTGAATAAGGAAATCACATGTCATGTATATGTTATAATTTTGTTTATAATCTAATTTTTCAGTAATTCTTATTCAACTAAGCTATAAGTGATTTATTCTCTTCAATATGGATGCAATTTTTATACTATAGAACCAGTTTTGTTTTAAAATAATAAATAAAAGTTCTGAAGAGTAAACTTATGTTTCATTGATTCTGGACTGGACACAAATGCAAATAGATTCAACATTCAGATCATTTGCAGCATATTTAGTTTTTTTTTTTTTTTAAGATTTTATTTATTTATTCATTTATCATCCCCTTACTGCTTGTTCTCACTGGGTCAGCTAACCATGCCGTGCGGGCAGGCTTGCCTTCACCAGGAGGCCCGGGGAACCGAACCCGGGGCCTCCCATATGGTAAACGGGAGCCCTACTGATTGAGCCACAGCCGCTTCCCCATATTTAGTTTTAATTGCTGGCATTTTATTTTAAAAATTTCCTAAAAGAATCTAGAAATAAATTATGCTTTGTAAAACCTGAGGGTTATAGGAACATGGCCTACGGGTTAGGCAGATATGACTTAGCTCTCACTAAAACAACAATGAAAAAGCCAGAGGCTGACATGGGCATCTGCTTTGGGGCATAGCAAACCAGGACACTGCTTACCAACTCCCAAAAGAGTGAGGGTCAGAGACACAAAGAAGCCAAAACAAGTAATAGTGAATTATTATTATTTATTTATTTATTTTAAAGATTTATTTATTTATTTATTCATTTATCCCCCCCTTGCTGCTTGTGCTCGCTGGGTCAGCTAACCACGCCGTGCAGGGGGGCTTGCCTTCACCAGGAGGCCCCGGGAACCGAACCCGGGGCCTCCCATATGGTAAACGGGAGCCCTACTGATTGAGCCACAGCCGCTTCCAATAGCGAATTATTAAACTCTGGGTTGCTAGGAAGGGCTCCCCTCTCCAACCCTGGAGATATTAAGAGAGAGTAAAACTCCTGGCAAATTGTATCTAACTGAGAGTAGAGCAGACATCTACCTCCACGGGAAGGTGCTCTGAGTCATCTAGGAGGGTAATGGACAGATAGGGAAGCCAGGAATAATCATAAGTTGCTTAACTCAGTGGCTGGAAGGAGTACATATACCTGGCCATCAGGGCAGAGAGCCTAGGTGGAGACCCTGGGCCCCTGCTCTAAACAGGAGTGTGACAGCAGATTCCCTGCCAGGAAGAGGGGTCTGGAGGGTGGAAAGTGATTTCTTTGAGATGAGTTTAGCCAGCTGAGACCCGTTTGAATGTGGGAAGGGATCCGGACTCCACTCCCTGAAGGGAGGGGGATTGCCTCAGGCAGGCAGTCATGCCCAGCCACCTAGGTAAAGAAAGGAATCACATCAGTGAGGAGGCAGAGACAGACACAGGGGAGATCAGCACCACTCTAACTGACTGCAGAGGATCTAACCTGCCTGAGGGAAAAGGGGCAGATAGCCTACTGAAAGGCTAATTAACCCAAGGAGGCAGAATAACTCAGTGGAAGAGCTCCTGCCTAACATATATGAGGTTTGATTCCTGGCTTTTCCTTGAAAAGTGGCTCATTAAGTTATAAGGCACCCAGCTGAAATTTTTGACAGGAAATGTATAGACATTTATTTTGTATTAGCTTTTCTTGGATAAAAGTTCCTTGTTCTTTTTCTTTTATTTCCCTTACTTTACTCACTAAAACCCAGTTCAAAATCTGCATAGGGCATGCTGCAGGGTGACTGATTGAGAAACACCAGCAGCCTGAGAAGATCCTTAAGGATCTAAAAGAGAAGGCTGTTTTTCTGTTTTTATTTTTGTTTTTCCTTCTGTACCTTTTTTGTAAAAAACCAGTCGCTGCTGTCTTGTTTCTTGCTTGTTTTGTATCCTCTTCCTTTGTTTCTCTGCTTGTTTATTTTTCTTTATTTTTCTTTGTTTCCTTTGGTTACTAATCTGTTCTACCTACACTACTTCTTTAAACTCCTTCATCTTTATATCTTTTGTTTTCTGTTGTTCTTTCATTTCATCTCTTTTATTTGGTCTCCAAATTTTGTTTGCATTTCTTCCTCTCTCCTTTTTTCTCTGTTCAATTTCTCTTTTTTACTTTTATCTTTCTCTCTTTTCTTTTCCCCTCTTCTCACCATTCTAGCCTTTTAATTCATTCTATATATTTTTTTCTCTATTCTGTTTCTTGTTTAATTGTTTAAAATCCACTTTCCTAATCTTTTCCTCTGTGCTTCTTACTCATGTTAATTTTTCAGTTTCCTAGGTCTTGGATGGTTGCTTTCCTACCTTTTACTACTGTTATTGCTATTATTCTTTTTGTCTTCCTATCTCTTTCCTTTTCTCTGGTCCTATTTTTTTTCTTTTTTTTCCTGTCAAAGGAACATAGATCTCTCTCACAAAAAAACAATGAATGGGGGCAAGATCCTGCCTTTGTGAGCTGTTTTGGGAACCCACAGAGTAGGAGGCTTCAGGGCGTCGATCTGGAGGCAGCTGGACTAAGAGAAAAACTCCTTAAGGTGCTTTTGGCTTGATTCTTGGTTGCTGTGTTCCCTCTTCCTTGATTTCCCCTTTTCTTTGTATGCTGATTTTGTCTACCAGTGCTATCTCTTTACCTTCCTTCATCTTTCTATCTTCTGCTTTCTGTTGTTGTTCTTACATTCCACCTCTCTTTGTTTAGTCCTCAGTTTTTCTGGTTTATATTTCTATTTCATCTATCCTGTTTTCTTTCTTTTATTAACTTTTCGTTTTGTCTTTTATTTTCTCTTTCCCTCATCATTCTGGCCTTTTAATTCATTCTGTAAGTTTTCCTCTATTTGGTTTCACATTTTATTGTGGGTACTCCACATTTTTATTCCTATTACTCTACCTTGCTTACATGAATTAAATATTCATTGCTTTTCTTACCCCTTGCACATTCTCTGGCCATAATTTTTTCTTTCAAGGGAACGTAGACAACAGCAAGGAAATAGAATAAGAAGAACAAAGTGTCAAAGAGAGAACTAAACACACATGCAAAAACAGCAAATAAATAAAACCCTACAGTAAAGAGAAAAGCTAATCAATTGAATAAACCCATCAAGATAAAAAAATGAACAGAGGGCAACAAAAAATTACAAACCATAGAAACAAGAAGACATGGCCCAGTCCAATGAATGAACTAAAAACCAGGAAAAGATGCAGAACATTGAACAAATAATCAAAACTGTCCAAACAAATGTCATGGGCCAACATAATTAAGTGAATGAAGAGATTAATGATATTAAGGAGACACAGGGAGAACATACTGGAGAAATTGCAAACATACATAAAAGATAAAGAATAAAGAGTTTAACAATAACCCATCATTAACATGTCTATCCTACCAACATCATTAAGATGTCTGTCCCACCCAATGTAATCTACAGATTTAATGCAATCCCAATAAAAATCAACACTGTTTTTTAATGAATTGGAAAAACTAACTAAAAATTTTATTTGGAAGGGTAAGAGGCCCTGAATTTCCAAGGACATATTGAAAAAGAAAAATGAAATTGGAGGTCACATTACCTGACTTTAAAACATACTACAAAGCTACAGTGGTCAAAACTGCATGGTATTGGCACAAGGATAGACATACCAACCAATGAAACCACATTGAGAGTTCTGATATAGATCCTCACATATACAGATATCTGATATTTGACAAGGCCACCAAGCCAACTCAGTTGGGAGAGAATGGCTTCTTCAACAAATGGGGCTTGGAGAACTGGATATCCATATCCAAAAGAATTAGAGAGGAACACCAT
>JAKSZT010038599.1:1987182-2086917 GCA_026826555.1 Tolypeutes matacus
CAAAAAAAAAAAAAAAAAAAAAAAAAAAAAAAAAAAAAAAGATAAATGGGATCTCCTCAAAATTAAAAACTTTTGCACCTCAAAAGATGCTATCAAGAAAATAAAAAGGCAGCCTACCCAATGGGAGAAAATATTTGATAACCATATATCTGATAGGAGCCTAATATACTGCATATATAAAGAAATCCTACACATTGAAAATAAAAAGACTAACAACCTTTTTAAAAAATGGGCAAGTGATCTGAAAAGACACTTCTCCAAGGAAGAATACAAATGGATAAAAAGCACATGAAAAGATGCTCAACATCACTAGCTATTAAGGAAATGAAAATGAAAACTACAATGAGATACCATCTTACACCCATTAGAATGGTGGCTATTAAAAAAAAAAAGCAGACTCTATGTGTTGGAGAGGATGTGAAGGAAAGAGAACCCTCATCCACTGCTGGTGGGATTGTAGAATGGTCCAGCTATTGTGGAGGACAGTTTTGTGGTTCCTCAAAAAACTAACTATAGAACTTCAATATGAATCAGCAATTCCACTGCTGGGTATATACCCAGAAGAATTGAAAGCAAAGACACAAATAGATATATGCACACCAATGCTCCTAGCAGCATTATCACTATTGCCAAAAGTTGGAATCAACCCAGGTGCCATCAACAGATGAATGGATAAACAAAATGTGGTACATATATACAATGGAATATTACTCAGCTGTAAGAAGGAATAAGGTGCTCATACATGGGATAAAATGGATGAATTTTGAGGACCTTATGTTGAGTGAAGCAAGTCAGGCATTGAAGGATAAACAGTACATGACCTCACTGATATCAATTAAGCAAATTGAACAGACTCAGAAAGCTATTGTCTGGAAGACTGGTTTACAAGAAATAGAAAGGGAGAAGAAGGTTGTGAGCCAACACCCATATGGATGTAATCTATGGTAAGGTGAAAGAGTGTAGCTGCGTATTGAAGGGATATGACAGGAGAGTAGGAATATTATTGGGTTGTGTGGTGCAGCATTGACAGGTGTATAGATTGGGAAGGATGGGTTGAAAGGTCCAGGGTACTGGGAAGAAGGTTGGAAGAGGGACCATGTGAACACTGGGGATTTGCAGGTATGTGGTAGAAAGTACAGTTTTGGGAATGCTCTTACATCAATATGACAAGGAAGGGTTACTGGTTTAGGGTGTTGGATAGGGTGGGACATTTGGGACAGGGCACACTTGGCACAGGCTTCTGGGAGTGTGTGAGTGATCATTTTGTCATAATGTATTGTATCAGTGGGTGGAGACCCACATAATGAGCTGGAAGGAGTTGGACTCACATCCTCGGGAGGACCGATTTGTTCAGAAATAGACAGGTGGGAGTCTCTCGAGAGCATGGGCGGTTCCTAATAAGGGAGGTCAAGCCAGTGTGACAAGACCTCAGTCTTGTTGCATGTAACTATGAATCTTGTCAAGCCAGGGGGTCGCGGTGGGCCCCGGGGGGAGGGGGAGGGAGGAATAGAATATATTGAATAAGGGGTATTTAGTGGTCAGTGGAAATGTTCTGCATGCTCTTATAGTGATGGACACAGGACATGGTAAATATCATCAATATTTATAAAAGTGTACAGTCTAAAATGTAAACCATTGTGTAAACCATTGACTATGTTTAGTAGCTAAGTTTCACTATTTGTATATCAGTTATAACAAAGGTACCATCCACATATAAAAAGCTATTAATATGGGGAGGAGGAAAGGAGGAGGATGTTGGGTATATGTGTCTCCTGTATTCTGTGTGTGACTTTGCTGTGACCTGAAACTTCTTTGAAAACAAAATGAAAAAGAGTGAGATACTGGGGAATGCGTGTGGGAAGGTGCCACAATACAGACAGGATACCAGATATTACAGTGATGAAAGGCAAAATGTCAAAAAAATTTTTTTAATACTTTAGTTTTTAAATATCCTAAACTTTTAATTTAATTTTACTTTTAGTTTAAAAAAAAAAAACTATGTATTTTATCTCTTTGATTTAAATGTATCATTATTATTTCATTTTCCTATTGGTTGTATTTGGCTATTGTAATGGCTTCATCTTTGAAGATTCTTTGGATCACAGAAGGGTTACAACTGGGGCAGGGGAGGATTATTGGTGTGGGGTGTCAGGGATGGGGGATCCATGGGAGGAAGTTCACCTGAGCACACATATAAGGTAAGTAAAAATGTCCAAATGTTCATGGGACATTATCACAGTGGGTGGAGACTCACACAATAACCAAGAAAATACTGAATTCCCATCCTGGATGGCTCTGCCATATTCTCTAAGGGAGCAGCAACAGTCCCCCAAGTGCAGGGACAGTCACTGGTGAAAGAGGATGATCCACTGATGGGCCCTTGATTTTGATGACTAGGCTTATGAGCCTTTGCTCCAGAAAATTGAAACTTAGCCTACTGTTATGGGGTGCCTAAGTGTTTCCTCCTGAGAACCTTCATGTTGCTCAGATGTGGCCTCTTTCTAAATCAAACTCAGCATATGAATGCATTACCTTTCCCCAGTATGGGACATAACTCCCGGGGATGAGCCTCCCTGGCACTGAGGGATTGCTATCAAGCACCAACTAGCAATACAACTGGCAAAAGACTTCGAATAAAAGGGGGAAATGGTAAAGACAAATGAGTTTATAATGCTAAGAGATTTCAAAGTGAGTTGGGAGATCATCCCAGAGGTAATGCTTACGCACAACTTAGCAGGATCTCATATACTGTCAGCGTGGATACTACCCCAAACAGTGGGGCTCTTGATGGCTCTGGAGACACCCAGATCCTATGGTCAGGGCTAATAGCTCCAGAGTTTGGTGCCTTGCCAGTGGGCCTTACTTTGGAGTTTGTGCTCCTAAGAATGACAGAGTTGGACTCAATTATGTCTTCCTTGCACATGTCTCTTCTATTTAAACCTATACTTGGTGCTGGAGTTTGTAGGTGTATGTCCAGAGACTCGAGTTTCTGGGCTGTCCATGTGCCAGCTGGGCCTGGAACTTTGGCAGAGTTGCAACACCTACTCTACAGCTCATTGGATTCATCCAGGGCAACTGGCAGGGAGATGATGATGGACAACAGCTGTCCCAGGGAATGGAGAGAGTATGCAGCTGCAGGCAGAGTAGTCCCATCCATCTTCCCCTTGGGATATAAGCCCCCTCTCAATTGGAGGTGGAGTGGATGTCACCATCCCAGAATCCTCGGAACTGAGGAAAGAACTATGGACTAGAATGGACTTACTGGTATTCTACTACAGACATTGTGATTCTAGCCATGAAAGAAGTTACAACATTGATGTGGAGGCAGTGGCCACTGGTGGCTCTGGCAGCAGGGAGAGGGAAAAACAGTTGTAATATGGGGGCTTTTTCGGGAATTGGGAATTGTCCTGAATGACTTTACAATGACAGATATGGGTCATTTTATATCACCCCATAACATGCAGAAATGTGTGGGAGAGAGTGTAAACTACAATGTGAACTATGGTCCATGTTCAGTGGCAAAGCCCCAGGATGTGTTTATCAATTACAGTGAATGTGCCACACTAATGAAGGATGTTGTTTATGTCGGAGGATGTGGGAGGTATGGTGAGTGGGGCATATGGAAATCCCTATATTTTTTGTGTAACATTTATGTAATCTAAGTATCTTAAGCTTTTTTTAATTATTAAAAAAAGAATAAAACCTATCCATATAGATCAATAAAAAGAAATCTAAAATTGATAGCATATTTAGTTTTGAAAGGACTCATTTTCTTAATATGTTTCTGAATACATTCACTGTTTTGAGGCTTATTATTCAATCTTAATTTGTAATTTGCTTTTACAGATTTTACCATAAAGTAAACACGTTGTAAATTAATCGCTGGTGGAATTTACATGTTTTTCCAACTCTCAAGAAAAAATTATTTTCCTGTATTATTTATTGCATACATCTATTTATGACTGACAGAACTTCCTGAGGTGAAGGGGTGATTAAATTGAAATAACACTGACTGCCCCACTCTGCACCTTCCCGGTGGTAGTAGTAACATTTTGCTCTTATTCCTACCAGCAAGCCACCACGACAAGTGCCAGCCTAGCCACGGCTGCTGGTGTAGTAGGCACCACAGAGTTCCGCTGCCACCAGCAACCAGGATAGCTGGAATGGCCTTAGTATTGAAGCATTTAGAATTATTTCAAGGCAGGACTATGCATCAGAAGCAATCAAGGAAACAGATGTTGGTATTGATTTGGGTACTACAAATTCCTGTGTGGCAATTACAAAATGTAAACCAGCAAAGGTGCTGGAGAATACTGAATGTGCCAGAAGCACCCCTTCAGTTGTGACCTTTACAGTAGATGGCGAGCAACTGGTTATCATGCCAGCCAAGTGACAGGGCAACCCAAACAACACATTCTATTCAACCAAGCATCTTATTGGCTGGTGATATGGTGACCCTGAAGTACAAAAAGATATTAAAAATGTTTCCTTTAAAATTGTCCATGCCTCCATTGACAATGCATCCATCCCTCAAGGGAGATCCTGGTTTTGATTCCCGTTGCCACCTAAAAAAAAAAAAAAAAAAAAATACAAGCAGACACAGAGAGTGCACAACAAATAGACATAGCAAGCCCTCACAACAAATAGACACAGTGAGTGCAAACAATGTGGCGGGAGGAATAAAATAAATAAATAAAACAAAAAACCTTCTATTATCCAAGGCAGATTGGAGCATTTGTGTTGATGAATAGGAACGAGATTGCAGAAAATTACTTGGGACATACAGCAAAAAATGCTGTGATCACAGTCCCAGCTTATTTCAATGACTCTCAAAGACAGACCACTAAGGATGCATGTCAGATATCTGGACTAAATGTACTTCCAGTGATTAATGAACCCACAGCTGTTGCCTGGCCTATGGTCTAAACAAAACAGAAAATAAAATCCTTGCTTTCTATGATTTAGGTGGTGGAATTTTCAATATTTCTATCCTAGAAATTCAAAAAGGAGTGTTTGAGGTAAAATCCACTAATGGCGATGCTTTCTCAGTTGTTGAGATTTTGACCAGGCCTTGCTAAAACACATTGTGAAGGAATTCAAGAGCGAAGCAGGGGTTGATTTGATCAAAGACAGCATGGAATTTTAAAGGTTGTGGGGAGCTGCTAAGAAGATCAAGTGTGAACTCTCCTCATCTGTGCAGACTGACATCATTTTGCCATATCTTACAATGGATGATTCTGGACCCAAGCATTTGAACATGAAGCTGACCCAGGCTCAGTTTGAGTGGATTGTCACTAATCTAATCAGAAGGACTACTGCCCCATGACAAAAAGTCATGCAAGATGCAGAAGTCAGCAAGAGCAACATAGGAGAAGTGATTCTTGTTGGCCGCATGATTAGGATGCCCAAGATTCAGTACACAGTGCAGGATCTTTTTGGTAAGCCTCAAGTAAAGCCATCAATTCTGATGAGGCTGTGGTCATTGGAGCTTCCATCCAGGGAGGTGTGTTGGATGGTGATGTCACAGAGTTGTTGCTCCTGGATCTCAGTTTCCTGTCTCCGTGCATTGAGACTTTGGGAGGTGCCTTTACTAAACTTATTAACAGGAACACTACTATTCTAACAGAGAAGAGACAACTATTCTTTACAGCTGCTGATGGGCAGACTCAAGTGGAGATTAAAGTATATCAAGATGTGAGCGAGATGGCTGGATACAACAAACTTCTTGGGCAATTTATTTAATTGGAATTCCCCGAGCCCTTCATGGAGTCCCTCAAGTTGAAGTTACATTTGTTATTAATGCCAATGGGATCATACATGTTTCTGCCAAGGTTAAGGGCACAGGACATCAACAGCAGATTGTGATCCAGTCTTCTGGTGGGTTAAGCAAAGTTGATACTGAAAATATGGTTAAAAATGCAGAAGCTGATGCTGAGGAAAACAGGTGAAAGAAGGAACAAGTTGAAGCAATTAATATGGCCAAAGGAATCATTTATGACACAGAAACTAAGAAGGAAGAATTCAAGAATCAATTGCCTACAGACAAGTGCAAAAAGCAAAAAGTAGAGATTTCCAAGATGAGGGAGCTCCTGACTTGAAAAGATAGTGAAACAGGAAACAATATAAAGCTGGCAGCATCCTCCATTCAGGAGGCATCATTGAAGCTCTTTGAAATGGCATACAAAAACATGGTATGTAAGCAAGAAGGCTCTGAAAGTTTTGGCTCTGGGAAACAAAAGGAAGATCAAAAGGAAGAGAAACAATAATAGTTGCAGTAAACTTTGGAGCAGAAAGAAGAACATATTATGATGCTTGAGAGTGAAGGAACTTCCTGAGCAGAAATGGACAAACTTCAGTCTTACTGTGTTTTTGCAGAATTTTATATGTAATTTCTTTAATGTGTACATTTAGTGCCCATTAGCTAATGATCCTTTAATGAACAATAATTCAACAGTACAAAATTCACAATGTTCCTGTCCCTAGCCTATCATTTTCCAGCTGCATGTGAAAGTGGGGAGGACAATTTATTGATCATTATAAAGTAACCATATTTTTAAGGGTTGAAACATGTCACATATAACGATGAAGGTAGTCAGTCATAGAACAGAAATGAGACCATTTGGGAGTGAAAGTCTTCTTTTCAGCTGACTACTGCTGTCCTGTGTGTACCATGTGGTCCTACAGAGACCTTGCAAGGCAAGCCAGCCATGCCTTGATGGAAAGTAGGTCAAGGGAAGCTAGATTTATAGAAAACTAAGATAGCTATTTGTTAGGTACAGCTTTTAAAACAAGGTAATAATGAGGCTCCCTAACTTTCCCAAGACATACTTTTCTAATTCTCTTTATAGCCTACGTGTCTGACACTTGCATCCTTGGTAATTCTTCTTTTTGACCCATTATGGATTTTTAAAAGATAATATGAAAGGCCAAAAAGCAAACAAACAAAAGAAATAACACCAATAGTGGTCCCAGCAAGGTCCAAATTTGGTCTCCTGATTTCAATAATATGTTTCAACAATTCCTATATTTTATCGCTCAATAATTTCATTTTTTCACAAATCCATGGCTCTTAGGAAATGAAGCATGCCTTTGTCCCAGTTACTTTTGCATTTGAAATCTTTAATATCAGTAAATTGCAATCTTTAAACATTGATTGATTAGAATGAAAATTCCAGGAATGAGGAAATCATGCTGTATAAAACTGGTGATAACCTTTTAAACAATTATTCATATCTGGAAGACTAAATAAGGCACGATTTTTAAAACATGATGTATATAAGTGGATATGTTTGAAAAAAATAAATAATAGCTGTCAATAAGAAAAATGCAGGTATCTGGT
Source organism: Tolypeutes matacus (assembly GCA_026826555.1). Classification (NCBI taxonomy): domain Eukaryota; kingdom Metazoa; phylum Chordata; class Mammalia; order Cingulata; family Chlamyphoridae; genus Tolypeutes; species Tolypeutes matacus. The sequence continues at coordinate 1,994,522 of JAKSZT010038599.1, forward strand.
ATAAAATATTGTACAAATCAAATATGAACCTATAAATTGGTGCTATTAGAAGTAAATACCTTCTAATATTTTAATCTTACAGGATAGTGGAGTCAGTAGATATTGTTCTTTTCTTGTGTATATTTATTAAATGGCCACAGTTCAATTAAGTGAAAATATGAGAAAAACCTGAGAAGACTAAAAATTATTTTGAATTGTTATTTGTGTGTGGGAGGGAGAGAGGCAGCCACAGAGAGCACTGAAATGATTGGTTAAGGGAAAGAGTTTATTTTTTGCCTTTTCTGTGTCATTGTCTTTAGTTTAGGTTCAAGAACCATCACTAACAGTCCTGACATCTGGTATAGGCATCCCTGTAGCTAATTGCCTACAGTGTTCTAATTGCCTCTGTTAGTCCTCAATATTGAGTGCACATCTTCTCCAAATGCCATATCACCCAAATGGTTTAAGGTAAACATCTGAAGAGAAAACTTGCCTGATTATGATTTTTTTTATTTCATAAAAGGGAAGTAGTGATCCACAGTGATGCCTGACAGTGTGTTAAGCCCTCAGTGAAGATGCAAGTAACTATGAATCTGTCCTTCAAGGAGTGAAGCCTGGTGGTTGCCATGGGCCTGAAGGAGAGGGGGAGGGAGGAATAAAAGAGATGGAGCAGGGGACATTTTGGGGGTGATGGAAGTGTTCTGCATCATCTTGCAAAGATGGATACAGGTCACATTAAATTTTATCAGCTCTTATAAAAGTGTATGTTCCAAAATGTAAACCATAATGTGAACTGTTGACAATGGTTAGCAGCTATGTTTCAATATTGGTGCATCAATTGTAGCAAATGTATCATCCACATATAAAATGCCATTGATGGGGGAAAGGGAAAAGGAGGAAGATGTTGGGTGTATGGGAATCCCCTATTTTCTGTATGAGACTCTACTGTGACCTAAAACTTCTATGAAGAAAAAATGAAAAAAAAAATAGACACTGGGGGAATAAATGGAAGAAAAAGAAAATGTCACTGTACATACAGGACAACAGTCTTAAAGTATGAAAGGCAATATGTTAAAAAAATGTTTTTTTTTCTTTCAAATATTTTTTCATTATTTTTTAAAATTCTAATTTTTAAAAATATTATTCTATTTTTACTTTTTATTAATTCTTTCTTTATTTTACTTCCTATGTATTAAACTATCATTACTATTTCCATTTTCTTATTAATTGTATGTGGCTATTTTATTGGCTTCATTTTTGAGGAGGTTTTAGATCACATACAGGTTAAAACTGTGGCATGGGAGGATTATTGGTATGGGATGTCAGTGAGGTGGGATACATGGGAGGAAGTTTACCTGGGTATACACATAAGGCATATAAATGCATTCAAATGTTCATGGGGCATTGTCATTATGGGTGGAGATTCACACAACAACCAAAATAATATCAAATTCTCCTCTGGGGGTGCTCTGCAACATTCTTTAATGGAGTAAGAATGCCCCAGGTACAGGGGCAATGATTTGTGAAGGAGGATGACCCATTGAAGGACTCTTGATATTGAAAACTATGCCTTTGAGCCTTTGCTTTTAAAATTGAAACTTAGCCTAGTGACATAGGGTGCCTAAGAGTTACCTATGGGTTGTCTCCTTGCTTCTCAAATGTGGCCTCTCTCTAAGCCAAACTCAGCATATAAAAGCAATAACTTCTCCCCCAGCATGGGACATGACTCCCAGGCATAAGCCTCCCTGCACTGAGTGATTGCTACCAAGTACCAATAAGCAATGCATCAGGAAAAATAAACAAACAAACAAAAAACAATCTAAAAAACAAAAAAAATAATGAACTTGACCAAAAAAGGGGAAAAGCTAAAGACAAATGAGTTTGTATGGCTAAGAGACTTCAAAGCGAGTCAAAAGGTAGCACTTATGCACATCTCAACAGGATCTTTATTGATAGCCAAAGTAGATATGACCCCAAATAGTGAAGCTCCTCAGGGATATGGAGAGATCCAGACACTATACTGAGGGCAGACAGCTCAGGAAATTGGCCCTTTCCCATTGCGCCCTAATCTGATAGTTATGCTCCCCAGTGTCACTGAGTTAGACTCAGCAGTGGTTTCCCTATGCATGAATCTTCTGTCCTTCTATTTGAACATATAATTAGTACTAGAGTTGGTAGGTGTACATCCAAGAGACTTAAATCTTTGGGCTGTCCATGTGCCAGCTGAAGACAATCTCAACGGAGTTAAAACACCTACTCTCCAGTTCAATGGACTCACCCAAGACAACTAACGGAGAGGAGATGATGGACAAACAACATACCAAGGAACGAAGAGTGCCTACAACTGCAAGCAAGAGAGTCCCATCTATCGGATATATGGGATCGAAGACCCCCTGAATTACTACTGGTGGAGTGGGCATCACCATCTTAGAGTTCTCAGGATTAGGAAACAAACTATGGGCTAAAATAAACTTACTAGTATTCTACTATAGACTTATTGTGATTCTAGCAATGGAAAAAATACTACTGTTGTGGAAGCAATGACTCATGGATGTTCTGGGATTAGGAAAAAACAGGTGTAACAGGGGGGCATTTTTGTGACTTGGGAATCACCCTGAATGACATTACAATGACAGATACAGGACATTATATATCCAGCCATAAACTACAGAGTCAAATGGGAGAGAGTGTAAACTACAATGTAAACTATAATCCATGCTTAGTGGCAATGCTCCCAGTTGTGTTTACCAGTTGCAATGAATGTACCTCACTAATGAATGATGTTGTGAATGTGGGAAAATGTGGGAGGTGTGGGAAGTGGGGCATATGGGAATCTCCTATATATTCTCTGTAACATTTATGTAATCAAAGTATCTTTTAAAAAATTTAAAAAGTGAAAAAAAAAAGTGGTGCCTGAGGTTTCCTGCCTGAAGGTTCTTCTCTGCCCATTTTCTCTGACTTCACAGACTAATAAGGACCCATCTTTAAGCCCCTCCTAATACAAATCACCAGATAGTGTAGCTCATCATTAGAAAATAAAAGCTTAAAGGACAAAATAATCAACTAGTTAAATGTACAGCTAACTCAAGACCAAAATTGACTCTTATACTAAATGAGTATACCAGGTATTTAAAATATACCCAGTCAATATTCATAAAAAGATAAGGCAAAATATTGGCAATCTGAAGAACAAAAACCTGTGGCATTATATTGGTACTATTAATTGTGAATATATATATACGTATATATGCCTTTATAATAAAATAATACAATGGATAAGATAAATAATGAAACAAATCTAGCTGAAGAAAAAGAGAGTAATTTAAAATTTGATATTCATATTAAGGGTCACACCCAGTGAGGTGGCAAAAAATATTAAAGGTATAAAATATAAAAGGGGATGTAAGAGATACGGAGGGAAGAATTAGACGTGCCATCATTTGGATAATGAGATCCAGTGAGATAGAAACTAAAAGAAAAATAGAAAAAAGAAGAGGAGGAAACAATGGAAATTAATGCAGATATATTTTCCTCAAATAAAGAAATTGACAAGACCTCAAATAGAAAAAGTTGAATGTAGACCAAATAGAAGAAACAAGGAAAAATACAGTATTATATTGAAATCATTTCACACCTAATAGAATGGCCATTATTAAATAATCTATTTATTACAGAAAATTGTAAGTGCTGGAGAGGATGAGGAAAAACAGGAACATTTCTTCACTGTTGGTGGGAATATAGAATGGTGCAGTCTCTGTGGAAGAGAGTTTGGCAGTTCCTCAAGAAACTAAATATAGAACTTTTGTATGGTCCAGCAATCCCATTACTAGGAATATATTCCGTAGAACTGAAAGCAAGGACACAAAGTGACATTTGTATACAATGTTCATAGCACCATTATTCACAATTACTAAAATACGGAAAGAACTCAAGTGTCCATCAACTGATGAGTAAATAAAATGTGATATATACATACACTGTAATACTGTTCAGCTGCATGAAGAAATGAAATTGGGATGCATATGACAACATGGATGAATCTTGAGGACATCATGTTGAGTGAAACAAGCCAGACACAAAGGGACAAATATTGTATGATTTCACTAACATGAACTAAATATGATGAAGAAGCTCATGGAGAGAAACTCTAGAGTATAGGTTACTAGGAGATAAAATATGGGTTGAAAATGGGAGCTGATGCTTAATGTATGTAGCATTATTAATAAGATTAATTGTAAAAGTGTGGGAATGAATAGAGTTGCGAGTAACATGTTGTAATGAGTATAACTAAAAGGGCTGATTTATAAATGTGGCTATGGCTGAAAGGAAGCTAAAGGATAATCTAGGGACTGTATAACATAGTGATTTCAATGTTGGATGAAGATTGTGGTTTATAATATAAATATAAGATAGTCTCTTACAAAGACTTATGATTATGGTGATACATGGAAAAATTACAACTCATGTAGCCTATGGATATTCATTAATAGCAATTTTTGCAACAATGGCAAAGAAGATATTGTATCAATTCTAAGAGTCAATAATGGGGGCACATAAGGGGGTAAGGGATTTTTCCTTTTGGTGTAATAAAACATTCTAAAATTGACTGAGTTAATGACAGCACAACTTTGTTATGAAAAAGAGAGCCACTGAATATACACTTTGAATGGATTGTACAATGCATGAAACTATATAATACAGTGAATCCTGTAGTGGATGATGGACTGTGGTTAACAGAACAAAAATGAGACATTCTCACATGAACTATAACAAATATATAATACTTATACAAGATGGAAAATTACACCAAATGTAAAATATGGACTATAGTAAGTGGTAATACTTTGATGATGCTCTTTCATCATCTTAAATATTCCACACCAATGCGAGGAATTGATGGTGGGTGATGTATGGGAGTCCTGTATGCTATGCATGTTTGTTTTGTAATTTCTCAACTTTTACTAAACACTTATTGTTTATGTATGTTCATGTATGCATGATATACTCAGAAAAATTTTCTAAAATTAAAAAAAAATATTTGAAAATATATTTAGGGAAAACACACACACATACACACACACATAGAATACCAAACTAATGAAAACCAAAAAGAAAATTATAAATGCTCCCAGAGAAGATGATCTATTTACAAAGAAACAAGAATCAGGCTGACATTAAATTTTTAAACAATAACATTGGATGAAAATGAAGTAATGCATTAACATGCAGAGAGAAAATGAATGTAAATGTAAACTTCATGTAAAGTTTCAGATTCTGCTAGGATGTCATTGAAAATTTAAGGCATAATATAAATAATGTCAGAACTATAAACTAATGTTGGTTTGCCCTAAATAGATCCAAATGGAATACATTTGCATAAGAAGTACTTAAGTAATAATATTACCACAAAAATCAGAAAATACTGCAAGAGCTATGGAAAATAAAAGCTTAGAAACATACATAAAATATTAACAAACACACACATGTATCGTTCAGATATGACTATTCCAAGAATGTGAAGGTGATTCAATATCAGGAAATCTAGCAAGGTAATTCTCATTATTAAAACAATGAGGAAAAAAAATGATAATATAAATGCCAGAAAATATCATTCAGTGTATTTTAACTTAGGTATGAACATTTGGGCAAGTTAAGAATAAAATTGATATTTCTTAATTTAACACATTTCATATACAAAAAGTCTATAACAAATGTTACTTTATAGAAAATATTAGTTATATTCCCTTTAAGATGGGAAGACAAAAATGTTTTCCAACACCATAACTCTTTAACATAGTACTGACTATATTACTAATGTTAGAAGAGAAACAAAACATATTAGGATTAGAATGACAAAGACAAAAGTATCATCATTTGCAGACTATATTCATTTACCTAGAATAAAGTGGAATCAAGATGCAATTAAAACTAATAAAGACTTAGCAAAGCTTTTGGAAATAAGCGCAGTTTGTCAAAAAAAAAAAAGAAATGAAAAAGTAATTAAAGAAAGAAAGAAAAAGAAAGGAAGAAAGGAAGGAAGGGAGGAAGGGAGGGAGGGAGGGAGGGAGGGAAAGTGGGAGGGAGGGAGGAACAAACAATGAAAGAAAGAAAGAAAGAGAAAGAAAGGAGAAAGAAATAAAGAGAGATATATACAGAGAGAGAAAGGAAGGAAGGAAGGAAGGAAGGAAGGAAGGAAGGAAGGAAGGAAGGAAGGAAGGGAGGAAGGAAGGAAGGGAGGGAGGGAGGGAGGGAGGGAGGGAAAGAAAGAAAGAAAGAAAAAGAATTTCCCTACATAGGCAATGCCTAAATAGTCAATATCATAATATTCAATATAATAATATAAAAGATCATATTGTCAGTAGTAACAAGATGTTATACAGGACATAGGCTTTGATCTGAATAAAAAGAAAGACTCTTCATATCCTTGGATAGAACAGTTGAAAATTATAAACATGTCAATTCTCATCTAATCAATTTAAAAATAAAATACTAATGAAAATTCCAGTTTTTTGTTAAGGAATTCCATAAACAACTTCTAAAATATATATGGAAGAATTTCTTTAAGATATATATGGGGTCTTTATATTAGATATTGTTATGTTATAAATTCATACTAAAAAAAGAAGGTATCAGTGAAACAACAAATAAATGGATCAATAAAATAGAACAGAGAATAGTGAGAGAAGCATAAAAATAAAGGAATTTGGCATATGACAAAAATGGCATTAGAAATTAATTAGGAAAAGTCAAAATGTTTACATATGGTGATGGATCAGCTCATCATATAGATGAAAAAAATCTAGCTTCATGCTTACTCAACATCAAATCTAGCAGTATTTGGATTATGTGCAAGCTTTAATACATCTAGTATTTTATACCAACAGTGGCTCTTCAAATTTGTTAAGGCACATTAAACTTTTTGAATAAGTTTTAAAGTTTCATAATGTGCCATAACGCAGATACTAATTTTCTTTACAGTTATTTCATATGTTTAGCAGGAAAAAAATTAAAATTATTCCTTTGGTCATTGATATCATATGTCTGAAAATTATGTAAGAAGAAATGGGTAGGCATCACTAAACAAATGCATCAGAATAATGAATGATTTTCAATAATTGATAGAATACGAATTATAAAACTAAAATGCGAAAGAATGCTGGCCTAGGATTTGAAAGATCAATGAAACATAAATGTAATATAAATTCACAAATGATCAATAGAGCCTCACTAAATCTAGTTTGGAAAGGACTAATTGTTTAATAAAGTATTTTAAAGAAAGTAGTTAGCTATTTAGAGTAAAACAAGGTTTGATCCTTCAACTTGTTTCTTAGACTTTGCCTGGATCAGCTCTGCTCTCATTGTGTGGACTGCCTGCAGGAGTCCACTTAACTACTCTGGCACACATATTAACAGAGAAATTGAAGGGAATGACCTTTATCCAATGGGGGTGGAGGGCAAGAGTCAGTGGACATCTTTCTTGTTCCAGAGAGAAAATTCTGAGATGTATTTTGTATAGTAGGTTTGAGACTCAGTTGCCCACAACTTAATCCTGCAATCTTAGGTTGGATTTTACTTTCTTACATACTTATGTCTTCTCTGTTCCCTCCACCACCATGTGCATACTTACCAAATAACTATTTGGGTTCTGTGTGCAAGTAACGATTTGGAGAAAAACTCAAGTTATAGAAGTAGATGAAATGAAAGTTGTTTTGAATTGACAGGGCTGCTATGGCAAATACCAAACACTGGTTGTCTTAAACAAGAGGAATTTACTGGCTCACAGTTTTGGAGGCTAGAAAATCCAAAATTGAGGTATTGGCAAAGCCATGCTTTCTCCAAAGTCTATATCATTGTGGATACAGCAATCTTCCATCATGTGGTCACCTCACTCTCTAATTTCTCTTACTCTGGCTTCTACTTCAAGTTCAATTTCCTTTGCTTTTTTAAAATTTTATTTTACTTTATTTTATTTTTTAAAAGATACTTAGATTATACAAATGTCACATAAAATATATAGGGGATTCCCATATGTCCCGCTCCCCATACCTCCTACATTTTTCCACATGGACAACATCCTCTATTAGTGAAGTACATTCATTGCAATTGGTGAACACATTTTGGAGCATTGCCACTAAGCATGAATTAAAGTTTACATTGTAGTATATACTCTCTCCCACCCAATTCTGTTGGTTATGGCAAGATTTATAATGGCCTGTATCTGTCATTGCAATGTCATTCAGGACAATTCCCAAGTCCCAAAAATGCCCCTGTATTTAATTTCCTTTGCTTTTAAGAAGGACTTCAGCCATATTGGATAGGTACAAGCTTCTTTCAATCTGGACACATCTTAACTAATAATAGCATCTTCAAATTGCTTCTTTACAAATGGGCTCACACCCACAGGACTAGGGATTAGGAGTTGAACATGTCTTTTGTAGGGGCATGATGCAGTACCCAACAGAAATCCTGGGTGGGACTTGTAGGAAAGCTTTTGTAAAAACTACAGACTTGCTTGACATGCCCTTATGCCTTTTCTTTCTTCCCCTTTTCTAGACGATGGATGTGATGCTTTTAGGGCCAAGCAGCCATCTTAAAAATATAAGATATGACAAAAAGACAAAATCCCATTTTAAGCCTGGGGGAGTGCAAAAATGAAAAGAACCTGTCTTTATGATATCATTCTCAAGCCACTCTTATTTAAGTTCCTGTAGTAGTGCTTGCCATTATTTATAAGCCAAAGAATGACCGTGTACTATGGCTTGTCATTATTTATAGGCAGAAATGTCCTTGACTAATCTTCTACAGAACTGTACATTCAGTAGACCCCAATTTGTAAATGAGAGCATTACCTAGCTGCAGAAGAATATTCAGGAGACTTTAATTATAGCCTGATTGGTGGGATTACAAGACATTTTCATTTTCTTTTTTACAACTTTCTGACTTTTTAACATTTCTAAAATCCATTTTTATTTTAAATAAAGGTAAGTTAAAATTAAAAGGAAATGTTTTCTCATTTTGTCTTTTTTCCTTTTATATGTATATATATTATTTTAAAATGAGATTTAAATTATATAAATGTTACTTCAAAATATAGGGGATTCCCATACACCCCACCCCTTCCCCATCCCACATTTTTCCCCATTAACAACATCTTTCATTAGTGTGGTGTATTTGTTAAAATTAATGAACACATATTAAAGCATTGCTACTAACCATGGTCTCTAATTTATTTTACAGTTTAAACTTTGAAGTGCACAAAAATTAAAAGAAATTTAAACAGAAATTAAAGACTTAAAAAAATTAGCTAGAAAAATTTATAATATTTAATAAAATGAATTAATTTAATTAATTCATAAAAAAAGAATGAATTAATTTACAATATTTATGAACTGTCATATTACCAGGGTGATTAATAAAATAAAATGTTTTTCAAACTGGGTAAATAAAATTGTCTTTCATAGCAGCAATTTCTATAAAAGATAACTGATAACTCAGTGTCAGATAATCTGGGAGCAAGACAAAACCTAGTATATCTAGCTTTTGTATAAAAGGAATCATATCAAGGAATCAGGGTTATAACAAAGACCTAAAAGTAGGAACTGCAACTATAGATGCAGCTTCATCACCACCCCTTCATTACCTCCTATCTCCCCGTCCTATTCAAACAATTACATTTTCAGGGTTGGGAAGTTGTGAATTGCTGCCTACTCGGCAAAGCTTTTTTATTACACCAAAAGGAAAAATTCTTTACCCCTTAGTATACCCCAATTTTTGACCCTTAGACTTGATAAAGTGTATTCTTTGCCATTGCTGCAAAACTATTACATTACTGTTAACTATGGTCCCTAAGTTACATTAGCTGTAATTTTCCCATGTATCACCATATTCTTATATTTATACTATTAACCACGATCTTCATCCACCACCAAAATCATTATGTTATACAATCCCGAGATTATCCTCTAACTGCCTTTCAATTGACATTTACATCCCTTGACTACCCCGTTCAGTCACACTCACATTTATAAATCAGCAGTGTTAGTTATTGTCATTATGTATTACCATCAACTCTATTGGTTTCCACACTTTTACATAAACCTTATTAAAAATTCTATGTACAGTAAGAATCAGTTCCTATTCTGAACCTAAATTTTACCTCAACCTATATATTTTCAATGCATTCTCTAAATAGGTTTGAGAAGTATATGGTCTGAATCCCAAGATACAACATCTACTAGTAAAATTAAACATCTTAAATTTCATATGACAAATATTTCCAATTTTATCCAGGGAATAAGAGAGATCTTCATTATCCCCATTTCTACACAGTTATTTCCATATATTAAGTACCTTTGGAGCAAAGGACTAACTTAGTAGTCCTGAGTTTCCCGAATCCTGCCCATTCCAAAGAAAGATTTGGCTCACTGCTGGAAAATGACCTTTCAGTTGTTGAAATGTAATGCCTAATAACAGGGTCTTTGTTTACCTGGGACTGTGGATCATGTGAGATAAATTATTCTAATTATTGATTTATGGTGCAGGCCTTGGGTCCACAGCATCAGTTTGATCTCTGATGGGGCAGGAGACAGAATAACTAAGGTCGGACGGTCATGCTTATGTGACTGCCTCCCAATAACATTCCAGATACCAAGGCTCAGGGGAGTTTTCCTGGTTGAGAATACTTTGTGCATGTTATTACACATAATTATGGGTAGAATTAAGTACTTTTCATAACGTTCTACTGGGAGAGAACACTGACAGCTGGCTCCTGGACTCTGCCTATGCACCTTTTACCTTTGCTGTTGCTAACGTATCCTTTCACTGTAGTTTAAAAAATTAAAATAAACTTAATAATGAATATAACAGCTTTTCTAAGTTCTGTAAGTCCTTCTGGAAAATCACTGAACCTGATGGTGATTTTGGTCATTCCCAACAATAGTGCTGTCACTTTAAAGGCATACTTTCAGATAACAATTTCTGTATTTCTCAAAACTCTTTCAGTTTTCAGTGATGAAAACTAACACAATGATACTTAAATAATAAAATTTAGAAATCGACCCTGGGAAATCCAATGCTGTGAATGACTTCAGGCACAAATAGATCAAGTGTCTTAAAAGATCCATTTCCGCATCCTGTCTCTGCTGTTGCTTGCTTATGCATATTGATTTTGTTTTAAAACTTTCCTTCCTTCTTGCAGCTAGGCAAGAAGGCCAACAGAAGCTCCATGCAAATGTTGGTTCTTATTTTGCTGACTATGAAGATGATAGGGTGTCTTTTCCACCAACTCCACTCAAAACAACTCAGGTAAGATTCTGAATGTTCCACCTTGTGTCACAAGTAGAACTTGCCCCAATAGCTATTCTTAATATGTCTTAGGAATAATCTCATTGGCCCATTCTGTGGATATACTTATATGTCAAACCTGGATTCTAAGCTCACCTCTTTGTTGAGATTTAGGATACTCTGATTGATGTCTCTATCTATATTGAATGTGGGGGTCTTCTCAAACAAATAAAACAAACAAAAAAACCCAAGATCAAGGGAGGTGTAGTAAAGCTTCAAGTAGGCAGAAATTATGGCCTAGTTTACTAATACCACTGACCGACTGTTTGCAACAATTATTGTCACATATAGTGATGCAATTAACTCACAATAACTAGATTTCAATGATCTGATATTCACAGGTTTGCTATCATAAATTCAACTGAATTTATTACTATATTTAAAAAGAAGTAAAATAGCAAAAACTTTTACAAATAAAACAATAATAAAGATGCAGTGTTGTCAGATGCAGAGTGGCAAACTGGGAAGAACAATGCCCTGGAAATTATTTTTACCCTAGTTTTAAACCTTGACTCAGTTACTTACAATCTTGATGGATTTGGATACTTATAATCCCTCTAGAGATAATTTTCTAACTGGTCATTGGGAAAAATAATATATATTTAAAGTATTGCATATTTGGTTGAAATGTTTTTATAATGTCTACAGACCATAAAAATATTTAATTTACATTTAGTTGAAACATGATGACTACTACAATTTAGCAGCAAGTATTTAAATGTTGATAAGGTGTAATATTCTTATTTTATTAAATAGTGTTTAAGGTATTATATCAGATTTATGTGACAAAGTTTTCTTCTGTGAGTTTTCTTTATTTTCTTATCATTCTATTTCCTTTCAAGTACCCTAAGCAACATAGAAGTGGTATTTAAAATTCCAAAATTGACCTAAGTATGGAACAGCAAATATAAATGTATTGTAAAGCAAGCTTTTCACTTCCTGAAAATGAGGTAAGTCCTGGGCTGAAGAGGTAAAAAAAACAATCCCAACTCATGAGTAGAGAAAGAAGGACTATGTATCTGTAGGACGATGGAACAGAGTAGAGGTGAGTAGAATCGACTAACTGTTAAACTATTTTGGTTATATGTCCTCTCTCCACCCATAGGCCTATCACCAATTATCCTTGACTGTTATTAACACTTCTAAACAATATATTGAGAGGAAGGATGCAATTGTAGGAATATTGATTCCTCTGTTCAGAATGGAATTGAAATGATCCTGTTGCTACTTTGCTTTTGACATGTGGGCTACTAAGGCCTACTATGAGCCATATACAATTGAGATTGTTGTTTCATTGTTTATTTAACATTTTCACTAATTTTGACTGCTTGTCCCCTAGTCAAAGTGCTAAAACCATGACAATCAGAAACTCTTAATTATAAAGCTGTGAAAAGGTACCACACACTGGGTGGCTTAAGGCAACAAAAATTTATTATCTCACAGTTCTGAAGGGTAGAAGTACAAAACCAAGTTGCTGGTAGGGCCATGCTTTCTCTGAAGTCTGTAGAGAGGAATCTGTTGCACCATTTACTACTGTTTTACGAAAGTGACGAGCTGACAATCAATGAGATTCTCTGCCTCTCTTATCGTGTGGTATTCTCTGTCTGTCTGTGTTCAAATGTTCTCTTCTTATAAATGCACCAGCTATATATAGGATTAACACCTGTAGCCATTGGGCAATTTGATGTAATTTTGAATTCCAAAAATATATATTGGATTATGCTTGTAAACTGGTCTGCTAATCTGGGCATGATCATGTTATGATTAGGGTGTTAACTGGGCCACGTCAGTAGGGCATTGAGCCCCACCCCTTGGTGAGTGGGGAATAAAATATAAAAGGCATGGCAAAGAGAAGTTTTGATGTTGGAGTTCTGTTGAGAAAAGAAAGAAGGCCCTGGGATAGAGATGAGCCATTTGTCTGAGAGTTCACAACTGGCCTGTGGAGAGAAGCAAAGCCTAGAAAGCCTCATAGTCTACAGCTGACCTTGTGGAGGAAACAGAATTGCTAAGCCCAAAGAGAAACGCAGCCCCGGGAAGAGAGGAACCCAAGAAGCCTGAACCCTGGCAAACGTTGGCAGCTGTCTTGCTCCAGCACGTGGCAATGAACTTTGGTAAGGGAAGAAACTTACGCTTTATGGCCTGGTAACTGTGGACTTCTACTGCAAATAAATACTCTTTATAAAGACCAACCAATTTCTGGTATTTTGCATCAGCACCCCTTTGGCTGACTAATACAAGACCCCAACTTAATCTAGTTTAGTCTCATCTTAACTAGTAACATCTTCAAAGAACCCATTTGAAAAAGGTTCAAATGTAAATTCTAACTGGGGGTTAGTATTTAAACACATCTTTTTGAGTGACACAGTTCAACTCATAAGAATGAGCATAAGAAATGCTTCACTAAACAAATAAGTAAAGTAAGACAGGAGGATTTTATATGATAGTGCTTTAGATATTAATATGCAATATCTTCCTTCATCGGTGTAGAAATTATCTATTTTGAAACCATTATACTCATTTCTTTAGTTTGGAGAATGGGTTTTAACAAAAAAATTGTCCTATGTGATGGTGGCATATCTTGGAATAAAAAGCCTAATTCAATATTCCATAATTTCTTGGATATAGCATGTAATATGCATATGCTATGATATATTAATAAATATTGTTCATGATAAGCTTATGTTTAATTTATATAGTTTAATAATGTTTTTAGAATTACAGAGGATTTGAAGAATCTATACCGTTTGAGTACTTTTGCAACAAATATGCTAGGCTTAAAATATTAATGAAAAAAGAAAAGTAATTTACATTTGGCTGATTAGTAAAATACCTTCAGTTCACTACCAATTATTAATCATAAGGGTTATTTTAAGTGGTAAGTTTACAAAATATTTGAAAAGAGTTTAATCAGTGAACTATGATTTCAAGAGAGTGGTTTGTAGTAATTAATGAAATATGATGGGCTTATAAAGAAATGCATTACTTGAAGTTAAAAGCTGCCATAATTAAGTGATGGTCATTTGTAATCTGTAATTAGCCGTACTGTAATTTTTCTTGCCTTTGTTGTCTTTCCTTGTACGATCATTAAGAATTTCTGTGAATGTCTTTATGTTCAATTTATTTCACAAGTTTGCTCACTAAACAAAACCCAAAAAAGAAGTGCAACTTCATATCCGGAGCTCCAGACATAAGCAATAAATTCATAAATAATTCAAAAGTCCTCTACTCCACAAGATCACCCTTAAGCTAATGATTTAAATGATGAACAGAGAAAGATCACATCATCTGTTCTTTAAAAGAATACAACTCAGAAAACTTCCCAGTGTTAATATTTGCATGATAATGTCATTATATTACTCTACTCAATTTTAAAAATATCAATAAATTTCAAATTTTAACAGCAACTATCTAATTTTCCCCAAATTTAGAGTGCTATTTTTAAACTATAAAAACCCACAAAAACATATTTTAAGTATAAGGAGCAGAAATAAATGTATTGAGAATGCCTCTTAGTTTGAGTGTCTTTGTAATGTTTTATAAATTTCTGATTACAGTGGATTTATTCTTCATTAAATATTTTAAAATTTATACTTAAATGCTTTAAATTATTAATTTCTAAATATTGATGCTACCTTATCTCTTGGTAAGCAAATTGATAAGTAGGATTTGAATTAAGAAAGTGGCAGTCTGGATGCTAAAAGAAAATATGTGATTTAAAAATATGCTTAAAAAGGAGGAAGAAGGAGCAGGAGTAGGAGCTGGAGGTGGAGGGAGAGACAGAGGAAGGAATAAAGGCAAAAATCTAAGAAGATAGTAATGTAGACTATGTCAATAACTAAAATTGATACTCCTAAAGGGGGGAAAAAGCTTGAAAGAGTTAGGAGAATTAAGGAAATTGTCTCTAACTGCGCACTTAAGTGTAAAACTAGTCTTCCCTATTGAACATACTCAAATTCTAGCACTTTAACTATGCAAGTTGAATTCCTCCAAGTTTCCCCTAATAGCATTTACAGGTTGGACACTTGTACAGTGAGGATCATTACATGATGCCAGTATATTTTTGGGTTTTAGTACTTTCCATGATACAATGTCAAACAAACAAAAAAAGAGTGAAACCTTATTTCCAATTGTAAATGTTTCCATTCTCAGTTTACTAAAGAAAAAACATGTAACTATTATTATAAAGGCAGCATTAATTTGCCCTCTGCTCATTTATTACAGGTTCTCACAGTCCCTTTTCTCTAATTTTTCTCAGAGATTTGTGCCTTAGTTTTTCAGTTGGTATGACAAATACCACACAATGGATTGGCTTACACAACAGAAATTTTTTGGCTTACAGTTTCAGAAGCTATAAGGCTTAACTTCCTCCTGGGGACAGTAGCATTCTGGCTAACATGCTGTCTTTGGGTTCCTTGGCTTTCCCATCAAGTGGCAATGTCCTCTCTTTTCTCTTCTAGGTTCCATTGACTTCTAGCTCCTGACTTTTCCTCATGGATTTCTCTACAAGGCCTCCTGTAATAGGAGTCAGATACAGTTTGCCATACCTTAACTAAAAATAACATCTTCAAAAAGTCCTATTTGAAATGCACCTATACCCACAGAAATGGGTTATGATTAAGAACATGTTTTATTTTCCACTCTGGGGTACATAATTCAAATTCTTTACCAGAGTCTCCATTACTTTTCTAAATCTATACCTTATTCTTCATTTTTTTCCTTTTAATGGAAATCTCTAGTTATCCTAATTTTATCTTCCTTTTATCTTTGCTCTTATTATTCAATATATTATTATATTATTTTTTTCCTTTTCAGCCAAATGCATATTGTTTTTTTGAAAAATATGATATGCTGGTATTATATATTAGTAAGTGCTTATGAGGGGACAGTGTTAGAGATGTCAGTGGGCATATTAGACATATAAACTGTTGTTTTTACTTTTAAAAAGGCTGCAGATTAATTTGAGACATAAGTATCATTAAAATGAAAACTGAGACCAACACAAATGGGGTGATTTTAATAGTGGTTTTGTAAAATTCAGAATATAAGAAAGAATTCAGTTTTTCAGTTTAGTCTCCAAGACTGTGTAAAGGTTTTGCTTTTGTTTTTTGTTTAATAAGCTTGCAAAAAGCCTTGAAGTAACAAGGCATATATAGGGGGACTCAATTTTCAGGCTATTTAAGCTTATGAAGAGTGTATCAATCAGAAAAGACTGTGCTGTATAAGGAACCCCTAAATCTCAGAACATTAAAACGGAAAGGTTGTTTTTTTGTTGTTGTTTCTTCTTGTTTATGATAGTCATCGGTCAGTGTTGAGTGACATCTCTGCTGCATGTCACCTTCCCATTAGGACCAACCTGAGAGAATACTGCAGTCTAGATCATTGACAATCTCTTCACATAGAAAAAGAGATATGTCAAACTACCAGATGGTTCTTAAATCATCCGTCCAAAATGACACATTGACCAAAGCAAGTCCCATAGCATTCCCGGCACCAATGGGATAGGAATGTATATTCTTCCTGGTACTAGTCTGTAAATATTTTGGATAGCAATAAAATATCACACAAATCTTTAGCTCAGAGTACAAGTTTGTGTTCTCAGGTAATTTTTTTTCTAAATTGCCTTCATTTAAAGAACTTGTCTTACAAACATATCTTGTTGGCCATGAGAGGAAAGTTTGAGTTATCAGCTTTTAACAGAACTACTGAAACTCCATAGGAGCTTAATGTATGCCACATGATCAAAACTCATGATCACAATTGGAGAATTTAGTTAGTCAGTGGGAGGGGTAATCTTTTTGACATAGAATTGTATATTTTCAAATAACAAATTTTTTTAAATGTTGATCTATATATTATGCAAAATCTTTCATAAGAAGCAAAGATCCTTCTCAAACTTCTCACACTAATTCAATGTGATATTCCCAGATTATGTAAACATAAAATGTAATTATTTTGTTGGTATTTTATTGCTTGTTTACTGGTATATAGCCTAGGTCATTGCTGAAATCTCCATTGAGGCACAGAGAATGCTTAATAAGTATTTTTAGAACCTATGTATTTCAGAAGCCTTAAACAGGCTGTGGGATAATGATGGCTGATATTAATTAGTAATTGTGTCAAAATGCCCCACTTCAGTTTTGTGGATACCTAGGTTACTCAGAGATAAAGAAAATTTATAAATAATTCCAAGTCCATTAGGATATTGCTATTGTGCACTGGAGCTCATCTTATATTGTGTCAGTGGTGTCAGTCTTGCAAGAATTTGTTATTTAACAGAAAAATAAATAATTGCCTTATATTTTTATTCCATTTATTAAAGAGGTTCATAGAAGTTGCTGATTTCCTATATTACTTTCTCGGGGTAGGTTTAACTTTCTTTGTTGATGGTAAAAGCAGAATGGACAAAATAAGCAACATCTAAAAGTTTATATAAAACACCAGGATAATAAGTCTTTTCCCAAATCCTGGAACTTTCCAAATGGCAATGTTAAGGGTAGAATACATGATACATTATGGATAAATAATGACAAGTTTCACACAAAGACTTAGTGGAAGAAGCCACAGGTTGGTTGAAAATGGGCATGTAGCTCATATTAAACTTTTTTTAAAAAATTAAGGGATATCCTTCCCTTTCATGCCATCCAGATTACTTGTGAGCTCCATCACTTCGATAGAACCAACTAAATATATATATTTTTAATTTCATTTGCTGGTGGTTTACCTCTTCACAGTATTATTTACAGGTGAAGGTAAAGTGGCCAATGTAACAGAAGTGGAATATTTCATTTAGTATTAAAAGAGGTTTTTATTTCTCCACCTAGTCAGCCTTAGAAAGCCTCACTTTTGAGATTAAATTGTTGCAAATCTTTCCACATGTCTTCCTGTTTGTTTTCTATGCTTGTGTCATACTCTCTCTCCCTCTTCTCTTTCTTTCTCTCCCTACATTCTCTAATAGGTAATTTCTTCTGAATTTCTACCTAAGTTCTTTTTATTCTGTTCTACCATCTTGCTGCCCTTTCCTCCTTCTATGCCATAGCTTTTGTCTTTTGCATTCATGATTTGACAATATTGAACTTTCAACACTTTGCTATTATTTTTGTTTATGTCTTATCCATGTGTTTTTTTGGTTGTTATTGTTGTTTACAACCATAACAGCCCATTAGGGACTTTGTCCATTTGCATTTATTTTAAAATATGCCTTATTTTGAAATTAAGGTTTGATTACCATCAAGTCAGCCTGTGAATCTTGTAGTTACGTATCCACAATGAATAATTCATTCCAGCCCTTAACATGCTGACATGGAAAAACCAATGGTCTGTGAAAGGCTTATTTCCCAGGTGATTTGTATGAGATTTTGGCTGCAGCTTGGATGGTCTTTTCTGTCCTTATTTTAAAAATAAGTTGTAAAATATCAACAGCCCCAAATCCAAAGTGTGACAGTCTCTTTATGAGTCCAATCACTCCATTCCTAAGCATTATCTTTTGACTATAGTAAACAGCTTTGACCTACTCCTTTGATCCATTGTTGTGCTGTCATGTTTCATTACCATTTCCAAATCAGTAAGCCATCACTTTTAAATTTAGGCATTTTCACTATTAAGCTACCACAAGGCTCCCTGTAGTTAGGTAAATTTTAAAAATTTCATTGCATTTCAAGGCACCATAAAATACCAAAATAAAATTATGATTAGGTGAGAGTCTTTAATTTTAACAAGTACAGAAGCATTTTGAGATTTACTAGTATCTATTTGAAATTTCTCATAATTATTTAGCATTGTATATGTTTCCTTTTGCCACATTTCCAAATTAAATTCTATTAGCAGGAACTCTTATTTTCCTTCAAGAGGGAACTCAATCCCAAAGGAATTGATTCACTATTACACTGCAGTTCTGTTACATCCATGAGACATTTTTCCTCTGATACACTTCTCTTTCCTGGAGTAAATGGGGGTATTCTTTTTTTTTATTTTTTTTTTTTTTTTTAAATATATTTAAATATATTTTATTAGAGAAGTTGTGAACTTACAAAATAATCATGTTCATGTGTGGAACAACACCCCTCCACCAACACACTACATAGTCGTGAAACACTTGTTACAAATTATGAGAAAATATCATCAGAATATTACCATTAACTATGGTGTGTAGTGTACATTTGGTATACTTTCTCCATACCCCCTATTATTAACATATTACATCTTTGGCATGGATGCAAGAATATTACAGCATTGCTGTAGACTATAGTCCATAGATTACATTATTTGTGTTTTTCCCATGATTCTCCACATTCTTATTACAATAGAATAATTGTAATACTCATTTGTTCTGGTTCATAGAAGATATTCTTTTATTTGTACTATTAACCACAATTCTCATCTAGGGACTGAATAACACAGTGAACCCATAGGGGGTATTATTTTAAGTAACAACTTCAGCTCAATTAGAGATGATGCCTCAAAGGGATAATCCCACAGGAACCAGAACTAAAATCACACTGCTGACCATTGGGCTCAGATTTTGATTGCTTCTTGACTCAGTCTTACAAAGCTTGACTTAAGTTTACTGGAACCCTGTTGTTTGGTCTCTCCTTGTCCCTAACATGCCTGTATTAAGCACATCTGATCAGTATTTTTAAACTCTGTCCCAAATGGAAATTCCAAAATATGTTTAGTGGGAGACAATTCTCTATTGGTGTCTTGTGTTTCCACACATTTTGTAATTGAGGCACTGACTCATCTACGTTTGTATAGCAAACAGTCTTGGAAGACAGACATGGTGCCTCCAAGGAGCAAACATGCTTCTTGTATAATAAACATATATAGCAAACAGATTTGGAAGACAGACATGGTGTCTCACAAGGAGCAAACATGCTTCTTGTATAATAGAATAACAAATGGTTTTCTTCTGGAGCAAAGAAAAGGCATACTTTTTCCATTATAAAATGTTTAAGT
Organism: Tolypeutes matacus; assembly: GCA_026826555.1. Classification (NCBI taxonomy): domain Eukaryota; kingdom Metazoa; phylum Chordata; class Mammalia; order Cingulata; family Chlamyphoridae; genus Tolypeutes; species Tolypeutes matacus. The sequence continues at coordinate 2,014,796 of JAKSZT010038599.1, forward strand.
TCCCTCATCTCAGGGCTCCTCTCCTATGCAACACATTTTATCGGCAGGTAAGATCTGACTCTTTTTTGCATTTCCATGTGGGAATCAGGGGTTAGAGAACTCACACAAGTAATACTTCTGAAACTCTGGATATTACTATTGCTGTGAATAATACAGTGACCTCATATGAACCAGAAGTCTGGGTCCTGTATCAGAATCCATGAAACTGTGGCAGGCTCACTGTTAGCTCTTAAGTTGGTTAAAAAAAACACAACTCAGATCCTTCACAGTTTATGACAGTGTTATAAGCTCCAAATGTATTATCAAACACAAGTAAAATAATATAAACTTCTCATTGAATTAATTTATTTTCTTTTGTTTAAATATAAACAATAAAACAATAACCAATAAATATAACATTAAAGACATCTTCACAAAGCAAAGAAATATCATCTCTTCAATAGAGAAATGGCATAATTTGAAGAAATTGTAACTGCACAGGCTAGAAACTTTCCTGCCTCAAGGTTTTTCCTATTAAAGACAAATAGACCAATATATTTATTAAGGAAAAAAGGTAATTTCAATTGTGAATAATTACATCTCAGAAATGTTTGGTCAGATCACAGTGAGCAGCCCTTGCATTACTGGAGCACCCACTGGAGCTGTGGCTACTGAAAGCTGTTTCCATGAAAGTCTATAGTACACAAATGGTAAAAGATCTGTTCTTAAATTTTGTCTCATGGATGCCATTCTACATCTCACACTGCTACTTGAATTGGACAAAAGCTGAGATCCTCATCATTCAGGAAATGTTAATTTAATGCTTGAAAGAAAAAAAAAAGATAAAGGGCCCTATAGGAAGTAATAAAGTAATTCTAGACCAAAGATGTAAGATCATATCAGAAAAGATAGATACCTTTACTCAGTATCAATCCATTCACTCAATTGTTTGTTGATTAATTAACTCCAAAATTCTCGATTGATTGCTTCCTATTAGCCAGAATAGGGGCTAAAACCTGGGTATTTAGTAAAGAAACAAACACCTTTCCCTCCTTCCTTGAGTTTAAAATTTACTTGCAAGGATATCATTAAACAAACAAACAAACAAAATATATATTTATATATGTATGTATATATATATGTGCATATGCGTATGTGTGTGCATAAACATTGCATTAAGTGCTATGATGTGAACAAATGGAGCATTCTGTGGAAATATCTATGCTATGGCTGAATATGTTTAGGTGAGCAAATTTCAACTAAATGATCTTGGGCTCAGACGCATTGGATATGGATGAATGATGCAAATCAACCATTTAATGCCATATAAGTGGCAAATTAAATTGCAATCTTTATGTAATGGAAAATGATGGGAATGCTATAAGATTTTTGTTTTTCTTGTCTGTTTATGTTGAAAAGAACAAAAGCAATGAGGCTATAATGTCAGTGAAGTCAATTGGGTTAGAGAGTGGTACAATATTTTTCTTAGAGAAGAGGAGCTGATTTCCCCCTAAACCTGAGTATAATTATGATTCTTGAAACAAGTACCAAGTCTCACTCCTCATTCTGTTTACCACAAAGCCCAGCACAATGACTTACTCAGAGAAGATACTTAACAAACACTTTAGGAACCAATCCATTTCTTTCAAATCTTATCTTTCCTGGATTGCTTGGCTCCACTTTGCCTTGTGGAGAATATTTGAAATATGTTAGGAACAGAATGTTCTTTCTGAATAACATTTATAATGATTAGTTTAAGCTTCCTGAATCATTTGTTTCTGAAGAGGAACTCATCTCAAGAACACCAAAGCTTATAATATAATTGTTTTGAGTTAATCACCAACATAATGTTATCTATCTTGTAGGAAAAAAAAATTCTAAAGTTGGTTTAATGCTCTTAGGGGTATGGGAGTGGATTTTTTAAAAAAGAAAGTGCAGCAGACAATAAAGTAAAAGTCTTCTGAAGTGTTAAGTTTTATTTTTGGTTCTTTTTCCTTGTTCTTCATCTATGATGGAGGAATAGCCATATTTTACAAGAAGACAAAATTTTCTGATTGCTGGTCTTCCTATTTTTGCTAAAATTTTCAAAATATTGTAAGTTAATATGGGTGGAATGTTTCCTAAACTCGTGATGTAAACATGTAAAAATAAAACAATGAACATCACCTGAACATTTTCTAACTTTTCTATTATTGGATTCTTCATTGCCATATCAAGGTAATAAATAAAGTTTCTGCATATATTAACTTGCAGCTATTTCTATCAATAGATCGGTCACAGATCCTAGATGATGTTTCTTCATTGCACTATTTTTTATTGAAAGTAGATACCTCTGTGACCAAAAGATTGACTGGTATCGTCCTATATTTTTGCAGGTAGATTCCTAACTACAGACGTTTTCTTATTTATTGGTTATCCCTGATCAGTGTGCCTGAATGATGGCATGTACTTCAACAGTTATGGTTATTAAAAACTTTTGCTAATGTCTGACACCCTGATGGATTAGGTGAACCAATTCATACTTGTTAATTAAATTAGAACAGAGAAAATACCTTTGTATTTGTCTTTTATTAGGAATTTTTTTTTTTTAAAGACTAACTCTTTGAGATTGTTTTTGTCTAAGTGTTATCTACCACATAGCTTAGGCCCTAAATATTAAAGATTTCAGAATGGATTGAGAAGAAAATGAAGAATTCTTAGAAATAATGTTTTTGAGACCTATAATAGATTAAACTGAGAAATATGTGAACACATTTTTATCAATGTTTTCCACCTTCAACATGCCCTTACTAATGCTGATTTTGTCCTATACTCTTAACATGGTTCTTAGATTTTTTACCATTAATAGCAATCAATGAAAACATATGATTCCTATTTAGGAGTATTTTATTTCCACAGGAATTCATGATCAGAAATTTTAGCCATTGTTCATTTGGTAGGTGAGACAACAAATAGACTTTATCCACTGAGTCATTGAACACTGATATCCCTGAACCTACATGAGAATAATTTACTTTAAAAGGTATTCTGAATTGAAATTAAAATCTAACAAACCTAGTCTTTTCAGTGTCTTAGTAGACCTTCAATGCATTCTAATTTATTTGCAGAAGATGTTGGATAATTGTATATCACCTTTTATGAAGCCTCAAATCATCAGATACCATGTCTAGAAGCACTACCATTCCATAATTTGCATGTTTTTTTAGGCTGAATGCACATCCAATTTCAGTAAAATTGTCCAACAGTATTCAAATGCCAGAATTAATTTAAAACATAGTAAATACTCCCTAAAAATCAAAAATTAAAATGCATAAACAACAAAGTATCTGTCAAATTTTAAGTGAAACAAATCCACAAATACTGTTCTTAACACCTTCTGGCTTAAGGAATTTGATATTACTGCCACAGGGTAATGAATTCAGTGACTGCAGTAAACATCGGGAAAGCCTCTAAGTTGGACTATGAGCCATTTTTTGCCTAAGGCTGAACTTAGTGCTTCTGGCATTTTTGTTTGTTTGTTTGTTTGTTTGTTTGTGGGAAATAATTCACTGAGTCTTATATAGAAAGTGCATGAAGAAATGTAGAAGAAGAGGCAGATTTTGAAAATCTGATAAATTCAGTATAAACTTCTGTATGATTGTATTTTATCATGCCAAGTTAAGAGAGTTGGACAGAATTTCACTAAATTAAAGACCATGTTAAGAATTGGGTAAAACAATGCTATTCAAAGTAGCTGCTCTATGACCTATTGTTATTGGTCCAGGATGAGAAAAGAAGCTGGAAGCAGAATGTAAATCAATGCTTCCTTCATTGAGAAAGTTTTACAATTAAAAAAAAAAATCAAAGTAAAATGAAATCGTGTATTTAGTGATAAAATGACTTACATTCTTGCCAGAGCTCCTTATCTCCTTGTGAATCATAATAAACATTTCACGGACCATCATTGATTAGAAGTCTGCTTTTATTATTATTATTGTTTTTATACAACTGTAAAGGAAGCTTAAAGATATTGGCAGTTAAACCTCTAGAAGAAATACAGGGGATTAAATGAAATGCCATTTTATATTATATTTAATTATATTTTACTTCTAATCATGAAGGAAATGGAACATTAACTAATTCACAATGGAAAGAAAAAACAAACAAACACTGATTTTGAATACAAATGACACTAAAAAAAATTACAAGACATTCAATCCAAATTGTAGACATTGATTGGTGATTGGGCATTTCTTACATGTGCACCTCTAGGTAATGTCCCACAGGGTAACTTGCACAGGGACTGATTTCTGTACTTGTGCTTGATTATTCTATTTAGCAATGCAGAAAAGACTGGTTAATTTTAAATTAACTCCCAGGAAAATTTAGCTGATATGTGCTTAAGAATGATTAATTCTTATAATTATATACTTATATATAGATTTTTGAAATGTGCCAAATCTATATTAAATAAAAATTCTGCAGTTATATTGGGAAGAAAATACTACTGAAAATTAAAATTAAAAATGGCATTGGCAATGGTTACGAGAAGTAATCTGTCCCATGTCCCTTTACTATAAAATGAAATTGCATCAAGTCATTTATTAAGTCCCTATTACATCAGAAAGCTATTATTTGTAGGATTGGTGACATTGTTCTTATTTGGAAATAGGGTTTCATCTATCAGTGTACCTGAAAGTATATTTTTGCTAATAAGCCAAATGGTTTTGAACTAAAGGAGCTATGAACATTACACATCAAAATTATATAGTGTGATGGCACACTATTGCAGGTTACACATACATTCACCAAAGGGCATATGCAAACCTATGCCAGAGGAGTGAAATGTCAAATTTGTTTTCTTAACCAATGTATGTGGTAATTTCCTACTTGTCAAGGACCCAGAGTGCCTTCATTTTATTTTAAAATTGTATAATCTATATGCAGATATTAACTTCAATGCATATTAAAACAATTAATTATAACAAGTGTTGCCCTTTGATATTTGTGATCTTTGTTCAGTGAGAAAAACTATATTTTATTATGAAAAATGTATTTTAATTCTGACAAATACAATAACCATTTTCCTTTTTAAATAATCATCTATATAACCTAATAATGGAATTTGAAATAAAAAGGGAAGTTACAATTAAGGTAGATGTTTTAGATTCCTGGCTGCTAAAACAAATAACACAAATAACATGCAATGGGTTAACGTAACAAGAGTAATTTGAATTTATTGGCCCATGGTTTTATATATATATATAATTAGAGAAGTTGTAAGCTTACAAAATAGTCATGCATAATGTTCAGTATACCCATAATTATCGTCCCCATCAACATGTTACATTGTTGTGGTACGTTTGCTACAGATTATGAAAAAAATATCTTCACACTATTACCACTAACTATGGTTCATAGCATGCATTTGATGCCAGGATGATTTCAAAACTGAGGTGTCAGCAAGGCAATGCTTTCTCCCCAAAGACTACCAGTCTGGAGATTGCTGTTGGTTCCTTGGTCTTTGGCTTTTCCACCAGATAACAAATGCATATGGCAGCATCTTATACTTTTTCTTTTGGATTCCATTGACTTCCAGCTTCTGTCTGTTCCCCATGACTTCTTCCATGTCCAATTTCCTTTGCTTGTAAAGATTTCAGCCACATTGGTTGAAGGCCCACCCTCATTCAGTTGGGACACACCTTAAATAATAACACCTTCTGTAACAGTTCGATATTTTTATGAATTCCGAAAATAGATGTTGGATTATGTTTGTGAACAGGTCTTTTCCTCTGGGCATATTATATTATATTGTATTCAGAAGTCTCACTTTTACTTGATTAAATAATGATTAAGACTTTGATTGGGCCATTTCAGTAGTACATTGAGTCCCCATCCCCTTGGTGGGCAGGGACTCACAGAAAAACCACACCACAGAGAAGGGAGTTTAGAGATTTGATCTTGGAGACTGGGAAGTACACACACAGAGAAGCAGATACATAAGGGAAGAGAGAAGGCTTCATAAGACACGGCAGAGGCCCTGGGAAGGGAGACAAGAATTTTGCCTGACAGTCACAAGCTGGCCTTGTAGAGAGAGCAGAGCAGCTGATCCTGGAGAAAAATGAGTGCCAGAAAGAGAGGAACTCAGGAAGCCTGAACTCTTGCAGCTGTTGGTGGCCATCTTGCTCCAACATGTGGCAACAGACTTTAGTGAGGGAAGTAACTTATGCTTATGGCCTGGTAACTCTAAGCTTCTACCCCAAATAAATACCCTCTTAAAAAGCCAACAGATTTCTAGTACTTTGCATCAGCACCCCTTTGGCTGACTAATACACCTTCAAAGATCTTTTTTATAGACGGGTTCACATCCACAGTACCTAGAATTGGGACCTGAAGATGCTTTTTGGTGATTCAATCACCAACAGTAGGTAAAATATTTCTTTTTGCCTTAATTGTACAAGACTAAAAATAAATTAAAGCACATTGTCTATTTTAACTTAAAAAATACAAGGCACTTCTCAACTAGCAATGCATTTGGAAAAAGACCTTGACCAAAAGAGGGAAATGGTAAATACAAATGAGTTTTTATGTGTAAAAAGTTTCAAAGTGAGTCAGGAGGTCATTTCAGAGGTTACATTTATGCACTTCTCAGCAGGATTTCGTTGACTGCCACAGTAAACAGTGCTTCAAATAGTGGGTCTCCTGAGGGCTCTAGACACTATAAGCAGGGCAGACAGCTCAGGAATTTGGTACCCTGTCAGTGGGCCTTACTCTGGAATTTATGTGTAAATTCCACATAACAGAGTTAGCCTCATTTATAGTTTCCCTACACAAGGCTCTTCTGCACTTTTTCTTTGAACCTATAATTAGCACTATACTTGATAAATGTATGTCCCAGAGACTTACATCTTTGCTCTGTTCATGTGCCAGTTGAGCCCTGAATCTCATCAGAGTTGCAACAGCTACTCTCCATTTCATTGGACTCACCCAGGACAACTAACAAGGAGATGAAGATGGACAACACCCATCCAAAGTAATAGAGTGTCTCCAACTGCAAGAAAGATAGTTCCATCTATCTGCCCCATGGGATCTAAGCCCCCTCTCAATTAGAAGCAGAGTGGGCCTCACCATCACCACATCCTCAAATTGGGGAATAAAAAGTGGATTAAACTAGACTTCTTACTATTCTACTATAGATTTATTATTACTCTAGAATGGAAGAACTTTTATCACTGATATAAAGGCAGTGGCCACCAGAGGTTCTGAGGGGAAGGAGAGGGAAGAATAGGTGTAACACAGGGGCATTTTCGGGACATTGATTGTCTGGTATGACATTGTAATGATGGATACAGGCCTTTATATATTTTGTCATAACCTACAAAATTGTGCTGGGCATAGTGTAAACTAAAATGTAAATTATTGTCCATGGTTAGTAGCAATGCTTCAATATGTGTTCAACAATTGTAACAAATGTACCACACTAATGAAGGTTGTTGTTAATGTGGTAAATTATGGGAAGGGGAGGGAGTGGAGCATATGGGAATCCTCTATATTTTTTGTGTAACATTTATGTAATCTAAAGATTTTTTAAATATAAAAAAAATAAAAATAGCCAAAAAAAAAAAAAAAAGAAGAAGAAATATGGGGCATTTCTTCAAACATTTTTAGAGACCAATCCTTTATATTATTTTTCAAGATGCGGGTTTTCTTCTTAAGTTCACTAAAGGTCAAATCCATTTGTGGCTTGGAACTTGTTTGATATTATTTATGAATTTATAAATTCCAAAAAGAGATATAGATTATGTTTGTAAACTGGTCTGTTCCTCTGGGTGTGACACCGTTTGATTGTATTAGATTCAGTTGAAATGGTTTGATTAAATTATGTTAGGATTAGGGCTTGATTTGACCATGTCATTATGGTGACTCAGTTTTTGTCTCTGCTCCCTTTGTGGGTCATATAAATGGCACTCAGTCAAAGAGACACACAGAAGCAGATACCTAAGAAAAGGAAAGGGAGGTCCATAGACATAGAAGAGGATCCTGCAGCCCCAGGAAGAGAGATAAGCTATTCACCTGATAGTTTGCACCTGAAGAGAACAAAGCATCTGAACCCTATGACAGCCTACAGCTGAAATAGGAAAAAGCTGGGCCCAGGGAGCCTTAAGAGGAAAGAGGAAGGCTGAACCTTCACAGATACGCCCGCCATCTTCTATCAACATGTGGCAACAGACTTTGGGTAAGAAAATACCTCTTATGGTACCTTGAGTTGGACTCTTTAGAGCCTTGTAACTGTGAGCTTTTACTCCAAATAAATACCCTTTATAACAACCAACAGATTTCTAGTACTTTGTATCAGCACTCCTTTGGTTGACTAATACACAATTATATCTACTCAAAGATAAATTTGAAAAGTCATCATTTTTTAAAATTAGATGTTATTAAAAGTCATATAGTAAGGTACAAACTAGCAAATATATACAACTAAATACACACACAGACATACATGCACATTTATTCCCTGTATTAGCTAGGTGCCAAGTGTGTCTAGAACAATGGAATAGCTTAATCCCACAGTTAAATGCTATTGATATTTCAATGAACAGCCAGGAGGTATTCATCAAAATGGCCTGATTTTCCCAAATCCATGAAAAGTGCCGTGGGATATGATTAAAGATAATGATTAGGACAAATAGTACTCAAATTTAGGACATTCAGTATTGTATAATTTAGGAATTAAAGAAATATCTGCAGTGTTTATTACAGTCAATCTTTCCTTAAAAATGTGTCTCCAAACACATGATTCTGTCTTCTTTGTATAAATTACATAATTTAGTACATATATTTAGGCACAAATAAAATGTGAATTACATATACATTATATACATACATAGTTATATGTTATTTTAGTGGATATATTCATTATCATTTTGTTTCTTTTAACTCCTCTTGAAGACAAAATATATTTGGTTCTCATTTTGTTATGCAATTTGTGGATTTCTGTCTTTTATTGGTGGTTGCAACCCATTAGTTTATACTGTATTTAATATTTTATTGGGAATTATTCATGAGATATTTGCTTCACAATTATCATTTATAATTTTTCTAGTTCTGCTTTTTTGTTTGCCTGTTTCTCCTTTTCTAGTTTCCACCAGATAGAGTTTATCTCCTTGCACTCTTCTTGTTTTGATTGCCCTTCCTAACACCCACACTCCAATGTATTTGCATATGTTGTTTCTTTAAACTGACTGATAGCTATCTCTTTTTTAAAAATTTCATTGAAGTTTCTCATTCATACATGAATACCCATAAACAATAAGTGTATGGTAAAAATTGGAAGGTTATAGTACAAACATGCATATCATCAAACATGGCTCCCATATATTACCTACCACCAACACCTTGCATTGTCGTGAAACAATTGTTACAAACTATGAAAGAGCATCATCAAAACATTACTACTAGTTATAGCCAATATCGTACATTTGTTGTATTTTCCCCCAACCCACCCACCCAGGTATTGACACGTTTTAGTATTATATACTTGTGTTAATTCATGAGAGAATGTTCTTGTATTTGTTCTGTTAACCACAGTCCATCTTCCATCACAGGATTCATTGTGTTTTACGGTCTCATGTTTGTACAATCCATTCAAAGTGTACAATCAGTGGCTTTCATATTCATCACAGAGTTGTGCCGTTATCACCGCAGTCAATTTTAGAACATTTTCATTATTCTAAAAGGAAAAATCCCATATTCCCTTATAACACCCCCATTGTTGACCCTTAGAATCGATATAATAGCTTCTTTGTCATTGCTGCAAAAATATTACAATATTACTGTAAATTATAATCTGTATGTTATTTTAGTTGTAATTTTCCCATGTATCATCTATTCTTAACACTTTGTAAAAGAACAAACATTCTTAAACATGCACTATTAACCACAATCTTCATCCACCATCAAAATCACTATGTTATACAGTTCCTACATTATTCTCTAGCTTCCTTTCAACTGAAATATTATTTCCACAGATAGCTAAATCTTACTTGTCACAAACGAATACCTTTGTATAATTTCATGTGCTTTTTTCCAGACCTCTCTTTACATCATCTAGATATTGTCTAGAATTTCAGTTCTGGGTTATTATTGGTGTAATTCATCTTTTCCTTTGCCAAAACTACAATAGCTGCTACCAAGATGGATTTCCACCTTTTCTTTCTGCAAGTCTTAGAGGATCTCTTAGATTTGTTTGTTTGATTATCTGAGCGGTTGTCCAAAATTTTCAATGTGAACCAGCATGTGTCAAAGGTTTTAAGACCTAAATGTCCCATCAGCTTTTTATTGTGCACTCAAATTTAATTATAAGTTTGGCTTTATATAAAATACTTAATTTCAAATCTCTTTTGCTTCTGTACTTAATATATATAAACACATAAAAGTCCATACACACAACTGCTGTTTTGTATAATTTGTTGTTTTTGAGACTTTTGATCTTTATATGATTCTTATGCATTTCACATGATCTGTTCTTTATTTGGTCTCCTATCATTTTCACTTTGTCTTTAAATTCTTATATACGCACTGTAATATATCTGAGTGTATTTCCTTATATCTCATGTTTGGCATTGTCTTAGCTTTCTAGGGCTGCTCTAACAAATACTACAGATTGGTTGTCTCACAGTTTTGAAGTCTAGAAGTCCAAAATCAAGGGGCTGACAGGATTATGCTTTCTCTGATGTTTGAAGCACTCTCCTTGTGACTTGCCAGCAATTGAGAACTCAATATCTGCCTTTGTCACATTGATATGTTTCCTTTCTCTCCTTCTCACCCCTACTACTGTGACCAAAGCTCCTCTGTTTATAAAGGCTACAGTCATATTGGATTAAGACGCACCCCCAATTAGTTGGCATTATCTTAATAGGATCTTTGAATATCCTATTTAAAAATGATTTCACAATCACAAGACTGGGAGTTAGGACTTGAACCTGGTCCTTGTGGGGGAGATGATTTGATCCATATCTGCCATCCTTTCAACCAAATGCTTCATCTTTCTTTAATTCTCCAAAGTTTATCTTTAATATTTATTCAAATACTTCCTCATATAGAAATTATTTCTTTTCTTTTTACTGGTTTCTTGGACTTTATTTTTAGAGCAGCTTAAGATTTATAGAAAAATTGCACAGAAAGTTTAGAGAGTTCCCTTATACCCCTCAGTCCTACACACAAACACACACACCACACAGTTTCCCCTCTTGTTAAGACCTTTCATTACTTTGGTTTATTTGTTAAATTTAATGAACTAATATTTTATTTTTATTATATTTTTTATTTTTAATTTTTAAAGATATTTAGATTACATAAATGATACATAAAAAAAATGTAGTGTATCCCCATATGCCCTATTCCCTACCCCTCCCACACTTTCCCACATTAACAACCTCCTTCATTAGTGTGGTACATTTCTTATAATTGATGAACACATTTTGGAGCATTGCTACAAAGTGTGGATTATAATTTACATTGTAGTTTAAACTCTCTCCCACACAATTTTTAAGTTATGACAAGATATATAATGGCCTGTATCTGTCATTGCAATGTCATGCAGGACAATTCCAATGTCCCAAAAATGCCCCTATATTACAGCTATTTTTCCCCTTTCCCTCACCTTAGAACCTTTAGTGGCCACTGCCTCCACATCAATGATAAAAGTTCTTCTATTGCTAGAATAACAATAAGTCTATAGTAGAATAACAGTAAGTCTGCTCTAGTCCATTGTTCATTCCCCAATCTTGAGGATTCTGGGATGGTGATACTGTTTTATCTGTTTGTCTGACACTCGTCAACAAAGCACCTGGTTTTATGAGGCTTATATTTTAATGGGGGTGACAGAAGGTAAACAACAGCTATAAAGCTAAATAAGGAAATTATATTACTTGTTCAAATATGATAACTATTATGGGGAAATAAAGAAAAATTGGATCACGATGAGAAGAATCAAGATTGCTGTGGGATGGTTGGATGTGATTTTAAATAGGAAGGTTGGTGTAGTCATCATATGAACAAAGTATGAAAGATATTTTTTGCCAAGAAATATCTGCAGTAAGACCACTGCAGACGAAGGGGTTGGTTATTGCAAACACCATAAGATTAGATTGTGCCTGGCGCATAGACCAAAGCAAGGTGACCACTTTGGCTGTGGAAATGAGCCAGTGGATAAGGAGTAGGAAATGAGGTCACAGAGGTTAAATGAGTAACTAGATCATGTAAAAACTTGAATGTCACTGTAAGGCTCTCACCTTTAGATTTGAAAGCTTACAATGTGATAGAAATTTTGCTAATGACTTAGTATTCAACTTTTCCAAACCTCAAGGAATCTTATTTTAGTAGAAGACAATAACAAAGAGAGGTAAGGCTTTTACAAGTATTATGAGAATGGTTTGTAGGAAGGCATGGCAGCACAAGAAGGCAGCAACCAAAATCAGACTGAGGTTTTGACTTGCTATGTGAAGAAAATCTTTAAAGAGAAATTGGGCTTAATTGGAATGAGAGGTTATTAGGGATAGTTAGGAAAGAGGAGCAAGAGGAGAAGTCACACTTAGGAAGGGGATAAGGAATATACAAAGGAAAGTAATTAATTACTATATATTTCTTTTAAAAAACATGATTATTGGAAAATCTACTTGGTGTCCTAAATTAACAACTTCTTCTCTTTCTTTAACTTTTCCTCATAGCTTATGGTATAGAAATGGACCCTTAGCTCAATTTCAGAATTGTTGCTACCACCCTGAAAAATAGCCTTTTCTTTGGAATTTATTTTTTAAAAATGACTCTCTTGCTTTGCATTCAAAGTATGGACTAAGCACTTTTGTTAAAACAAACAAACAAACAGCTTTGTTGCATCTATTTAATATATATTAAACTGAACATTTTTAAAGTATACAGTACGATGTTTTTTGACAAATGTTTACAACCATTAAGGTATCACCTATAGATGATGAAAATAACCAAACACTCTAAAACTTTCCTCAGAAACCTGTATAATCCATTTTAGTTGCCCTCCCCCTCTCGAGTACTCTTCCCTAATCCCAGGAAACCAGATATGCTTCTTTCACTATACATTAGCTTGTGTTTTCTAGAATTTTATAGAAATAAATCACACAGTAGGTACTCTTCATTGTCTGGCTTCATTGACTCATAATTATTTTGAGAATAACTCATGTTATTGTGTATGTCAATAGTTCATTCCTTTTTGTGCCTGAGTAGTATCTTCTTATATGGACATACAACTTTTATTTATCATTGACCTGTTGGTAGACTTTTATGTTGTTTCCAAGCATTAGTAATGACAAAGTTGCTATGAACATTCATGTAAAATTTTTTGCATAAGCATATGTTTTCACTTATCTTGGGAAATACTTAGGAGTAGAATGGCTAGTTCATATACTAGGCGCATGCTTAATCTTTAAGAAACTTCCAAACTATTTTTCAAAGTGGTTGTATCATGCTTACATTCCCACTGGCAGTTGTGAGATTTGCAGTTGATTCACTACCTTTTCACATTGGATATACTCAGTCTTTAAACTTTCAGCCATTCTAGTAGAACTATAGGGGCATCTCATTTGGATTTTAATTTGTGTATTTCTCATAAGTGTTGAGATTTTTTTTTGTGCTTATAGGTCATTGATACATTATTTGTTAATGCATCTATTCCTATCTTTTCTCAATTAAAAAAAAAACATGTTCTCTTTTGTTATGGTAAGATTTTTTTCTAAATTCTGAGTACATATCCTTTATCAGGTATGTGATTTGCAAATATTTTCTCCGTTTCTGACTTGCTATTTTATTTATTTTTTAATTTTCTTAACAGTATTTTTCAATATCAGAAGTTCGTAAATTCAAGTAATTACTTTTCCACTAGAATCTTTATTCTTTTAGGTTCTATATTTCAATCCATGGTCCATTTAAGTTAATTTTTACTTATGGTATGAGTCCTGCATCAAAGTTGTTCTCTTTTTTATTCTATATGAATACTTCTTTCTTGTAGTACAATTTGTTGAAAAGATTATCCTTCTCCACCAAGATGCTTAAGACCCTGTGTCAAAAATCAGTTGCTCAGTGCTGTGGTGTGTTGGTGAAGTGTTGTTGTAAGGAAATTCTACACGTGTCCATGATTGTTTTGTAAGTTTAAAACTTCTGCAATAAAAATACATTTTAAGAAATCAGTTGCTCATATAGGTATGAATCTCATTCTGGACTTGGTTGAATTCATCCATTTGTCTACTGATACCATTACCACATTCTCAAACATTATAGCTTTATAAGAAGTCTTGAAGTCAAGTTCTGTAAATTCTCCAACTTTGTTCTTTTTCAATTTAATTTTGGTTGTTCGAGGTCCTTTTTATTTCTATATGAATTTTAGAATCAGCTTAATTAAGCCACACACAAACACATACATACACACAACAGCCTGCTGGAATTTTAAAAAAATAAATCAGTTTTAATTCATCCAAAGTGCACAATCAGTGGTATTTGGTATAATCACATAGTTGTGCATACATCATTTCAATCATTATTAGAGCATTTCATTATTTCAACAACAATAATAATAATAAGCAGACAAACAAACAAACAAGAAATTTCTTCACCTCTCAATCTCTCTGTGGTTCCCCTGCCATACAGAGCTGCTATTTCTGGCTATTTCGCACATTTATTTATTTATTTTTAAGCAGTTTTATTGAGATATACTTACATACCATGTGATCTATCCAAAGTGTATAATCAACGGCTTTTAGTATAATCACATTGTTGTGCACTCACCACACAAAAAATTTTAGAACAATTTCACTTCTCAGTCCCTCTATCCTTCCCCAGGCTTACATAACCACTAATCTAATTTCATCTTTATAAATTGATTTAATTTTGAGGAGGTCCCATTTATATATTTTTTCTTTCTTTCTCATGCTTTGGGTGTAAGGTCCGAGAAACCACCACCTACCACAAGATCTTAAAGATGTTTCCCCACATTTTCTTCTAGGAGTATTATGGTCCTGGCTTTTATGTTTAAGTCTTTGAACCACTATGGATTGATTATTATATAGGGAGTGATCTATGGGTCCTTTGTCATTCTTTTGGTTATGGATATTGAGTTCTCCTAACACCATTTATTGAAGAGACTGTTTTGTCCTGTTAACATGGCTTTGGTAGGTTTGTCGAAACCAGTTGGCCATAGAAAATAGGTTTTATTTCTAGACTTTCAGTTCTATTCCCCTGATCAATGTGTCTATCTTTAGGCCAATACCATGCTGTTTTAACCACTGTACCTTTGTAATATGTTTCAAGTTCAGTCAGTAAAATTCCTCCCACATTGCTCTTCTTTTTTAGAATACTTTTGGCTATTCTGGTGCACTTTCCCTTCCAAATGAATTTGGTATATGCCTTTTCTATTTTTGTAAAGTAAGCTGTTGGAATTTTGATTGGTATTGCTTTGAATCAATAATCAGTTTGGGTAGGATTGACATCTTCCTGATATTTAGTCTTCCAATCCATGAAAATGTAATGTCTTTTCATTTGTTTAGGTCATCAATGATTTTTATTTTAGCATTGCATGTTAGTTTTCTGCATATAGATCCTGTACTTCTTTGGTTAAATTAATTCCTAGGTATTTGAGTCTTTTTGTTGCTATTTTAAATGGAATATTTTCCCTGATTTCCTCCTCAGTTTGTTTAACATTATCAGAAACATTACTGATTTTTGTGTGTTGATCTTGTTACCTGACACTTTGCTGAACTCATTTATTAGCTCAAGTATCTTTGTCATAGACATTTCAGATTTTCAAAATATAGGATCATGTTATCTGTCTCTTTTCCTATCTGGATGCTATTTATTTATTTATTTTTCTTGTCCAATTACTCTAGCTAGAACTTCTAGCACAATGTTGAAAGCAGTGGTGACAGTGGGCATCTTTGTCTTTTTCCCAATGTTAAAGGGAAAGAGTTCAACTTTTTGTAATTGAGTGTGATGTTGGCTATGGTTTTTTCATATATGCCCTTTATCGTATTGATGAATTTTCCTTCTATTCCTATCTTCCAAAGTGCTTTTATCAAGATAGGATGCTTGATTTTGTCGAATACATTTTCTGCATCAATCGAGATGGCCATGTGCTTTTTTCCTTCAATTTGTTAATGTGATGTATTACATTAATTGATTTTCTATGTTGACCACCCTTGCATGCCAGGAATAAATTCCACTTAGTCATGGTGTATAAGTCTTTTAATATACTGTTATAGTCTATTTGCAATTATTTTGTTGAGAATTTTTGCACCTATCTTCATCAGAGAGATGGGTCTGTAATTTTATTTTCTTGTAGTGTCTTTATCTGGCTTTGGCATTAGGGTGATGTTGGCTTAATAAAATGTATTGGGTAATTTTCCTTCTTATTCATTTTTTTTTGGAACATTTTAAACAGGATTGGTGTTAATTCTTCTTGAAATGCTTGGTAGAATTCACTTGTGAAGCCATCTGGCCCTGGACTTTTCTTTGCTGGGAGATTTTTGATGATGATTCAATCTCTTTAAATGTGTTTGCTTTGTGAAGTTCTTGTATTTCTTGTAGCATCAGTGTAGGTTGTTTGTGCATTTCTAGGAATTTGTCCATTTCATCTAGGTACTCTAGTTTGTTGGCATACAGATTCTCATAATATCCTCTTATGATCCATTTTATTTCTGTGGGATCAGTTGTAACTCCCCTCCCCACTTCATTTCTGATTTTATTTATTTGTGTCTTCTCTCTTTTTTGTTGGTCTAGCTAAGAATTTGTCAATTTTATTGATCTTCTCAAAGAACCAGTTTTTGGTTTTGTTGATTTTCTCTGTTTTTTCTCAATTTTGTTTATTCTCTAATATTAATGATTTCTTTCCTTCTGATTGTTTTGGGAATGGTTTGCTGTTCTTTTTCAAGCTTCTCCAGTTATTCAGTTAGATCTTTGATTTTTATTCTTTCTTCTTTTTTAATAGAGGCATTTAACCCTATAAATTTTCCTATCAGCACTCCTTCCCTGTAACCTGTAAGTTTTGATAAGTATTGTTCTTGTTTTCATTTGCCTCAATGTATTTACTAATTTCACTTATTTTTTTCCTTGAACCACTGATTATTTAGGAGTATGTTGTTCAGCCTCCATACATTTGCAATTTTACCTCGTTCTCATCTATTTTTGATTTCCAGTTTCATTCCACTATAATCTAAGAAGATACTTTGTATAATTTCAATCATTATATATTTACTGAGAACTGCCTTGTGAATTAACATGTGGTCTATCCTGGAAAAAGATCCATGAGCACTTGAGAAGAATGTATAACCTGCTGAGTTTGTGCACAATGCTCTGTATAGGTCTATTAGGTCTAGCTTGTTTATCATATTGATCAAGTTCCCTATTTCCTTGTTGATCTTCTGTGTAGTTGTTCTACCTAATGATGTGAGTGGTATGTTGAATTCTCTATTCTTGTAGAGATATATATTTCTCCCTGCAGTTTTGCCAGTTTGCCTCATGTATTTTAGGGCACCCTGGTTAGGTGCATAGATATTTATAACTGCTATTCTTCTTGGTGGATTGTCCCTTCTATTAATATATAATGGTCTTCTGTATCTCTTATAATTTTTTGCATTTAAAGTCTATTTTTGTCTGATATTAGTATAGCTATCCCTGCTCTTTTATGGTTACTCTTTGCATGAAGGATCTTTTTCCAACCTTTCACTTTCAGCCAGTTTGTTTACCTGGGTCTAAGGTGAGTCTCTTGTAGGCAACGTATGGATGGCCTATGTTTTTATTTTAAATCCATTTTGTCAGCATTTATCTTCTGATTGGGGAGTTTAATTCATTCACATTCAATGATATTACTGTAAACTTAATATTTACTTCCACCATTTTATTCTTTGGTTTTCATATGTCACATCTTTAATTGCCTATCTTTTAACTCTTTTGGTTATCATTTCTGCTGTTCTTGTCTTCTATACTTTCCTCCAAGCCTCTCTCTTCTGTCTTTTTCTTTCAGGCTGTAAGGCTCCCTTTAATATTTCCCACAAAGGTGGATTCGTTTTTACAAACTCTCTTAGTTTCTGTTTGTTTGTCAATATTTTAAACTTTCCTTCATATTTGAAGGACAATTTTGCTGGGTAAAGAATTCTCAGCTGGCAGTTTTTCTCTTTCAATATCCTAATTGTTTCACACCACTGTCTTCTTTTCTCCATGGTTTCTGATTAGAAATTCACATTAAGTCTTAATGGGCATCCCTTGTACATGATAGCTTGCTTCCCCCTTGCTGCTTGCAGAATTTCATCTTTATCTTTGATTTTTGACATTCTGAGTAGTATGTGTCTTGGAAATAGGTCTATTTGGATTTATGCTGAATGGGGTACATTGTGCTTCTTAGACATTTAAGTTCATTTCTTTCATGAGAGTTGGGAAGTTTTCAGTCTTATTTTTCTCAAATACTCTTTCTGCAGCTTTCCCCTTCTCTTTTTCCAGAACTCCCTTGACACATATGTTGTTGTGTTTTGTGTTCTCACTCAACTTACTGAGCCCCTGCTCAATTTTTTCCATTCTTTTCTCTCTATGTTCTTTCCTTTCTTCAATTTCAGCTGCTTTGTCTCCTGTATCACTTATTCTTTATTATATCATTTTTTTTAAAGATTTTATTTATTTATTCATTTATCCCCCCCTTGCTGCTTGTGCTCGCTGGTTCAGCTAACCACGCTGCGCGGGCGGGCTTGCCTTCACCAGGAGGTCCCGGGAACCGAACCCGGGGCCTCCCATATGGTAAACAGGAGCCCTACTGATTGAGCTACAGCTGCTTCCCTATTATATCATTTTGAGTCTGCTATTGTATGCCTCCAATGTGTTTTTTATCTCACTTATCATGTCTTTCATTCCCATGAGTTCTACTATTTTTCTATTCAGCTTTTCAAATTCTTCTTTGTGCTCAGCCCATGTCTTCTTGATGTCCTTTATCTTTTTAGCCATATTGTCTTTCTACTCATTCATTTGGAAATTTGTGTGCATCTCATCAATTAGTTGTCTCAAATCTTGTGTGTCTTCTGGAGCGTTGATATATTTCTTTTCTTGGACTGCTTCTATTTTCTTAGTATGGCTTGTAAATTTTTGGCTGATGTCTAGACATCACATGGTCCTTCAATGGTTTATACTCATCATGCAGCCACCAGGTAGTTTTTAGCAGCTTGTTCAGATCATTCTCAGAGTGTTTGATGGTGTTCTCCATCACACTGTTGTCATCATGGATCAGTTGACGTTCCTCCACATGGGCTATCTTCTCCTGTAGCAAGAAGTTTATCTCCTGCTTGTATTCTTTCAAGTGCCTGTCCTCAGACTTAAGGGTTTCAAACTCAGCCTTCAAGTGGGACCTGATCTTTTCCATCTGCAGGGTCTTGTTCCTGGTTTCTTTAATCTTTCTAATTTCCACATAATGTCTTGCTCATCAGCCATGCTTTTCACTCCCAATTTCACAAATGGGAGTCACAAATGTACAAAAACACCAGCTTTAACATATGATTTTAATGATAAAATTTTTCTTGTCTATCACAAGATTTATATACTTTATTTTCATTTTTCACTCAATACTTTATAATTTCACTTCTTTAACTTTATTTATTTATTTATTTTGAAATACTGGGACCAGGGATTGATCCCAGGACCTCATATGTAGGAGGCTGGAGCTCAACCACAGAACCACATAAGCTCCCCTGAGTTGACTCATTCATCTGTTTGCTTGCAGTTTTGCTTGTTGTTTGCTCATTGTTTTTTATTTCCCCTCATTGTTTTTACTCATTGTTTTTTGCTCGTTTTCTGTTTTGTTTTCTTTAAGAGGCATTGGGAACTGAACCCGGGACCTCCCATGTGGGAGGCAGACATTCAATGGCTTGAGTCACATCTGATCCCCTCTAATTTCACTTTTGATTTCTTCTTTGATACTAGAGTTATATAATTTAAAATTATTGTGGATTTTCCAGATATGTTTCTCTTATTCATTTCTGATTTAAATCCATTTGGTCAGAGAATATATTTGGATACCCATAAGTCTTCAAAATATACTGACACTTTTTTTGTGGACCAATATGTGGTCTGTCTTGGTAAATATTCCATGTGAACCTCGAAAAATCTATATTCTGCTGTTTTTGTGTAGAGTGATCTATAAATATCAATCATTTCCAGTTGTTTGGCGGTATTGTTCAGGTCTCCTATATCCTTAAACATTTTTTTGCTCCTTTTTATATCAATTAGTTGCCAATTTCTCTATTTCTTCTATCAAGTGTCAGTTTTTGTCCTGTGTGTGTATGTATGTGTGTATGTGTGTGTGTGTGTGTGTGTATTTTTTAGGAGGTCCTGGGGATTGAAACTTGGACCTCATCATGGGAAACAAGTGCTCAGACCACTGAGCTACACCCACTCAGTGTTTTGGAGCTCTGTTATTAGGTGCATTAACTTTAAGAATTATTATGCTTTCTTGATGAATTCATTACTTTATCTATTTGAAATAATCTTATTTATCTCTGGTAACATATTTTGCTCCTAGATTGCCCTAAAGAGATTAAAATACCATGCTGGCTATCCAGATTACACTATGTGCCCATGAAAAATAAAATTCCTTCCATTCATTTATGTTTTTCCTTTTTCTTATTTTCACTTTGCTCTGGTTTCTGCTCTGTTTTACCAGTCTGTCTCCTATATACTCTGTTTTGTGGGAAACAATTATCCTGCTCTACCATAAATTTCTTCTTTAAAATTCACTGCATCTCTTTCCTTAGTACAAACTAGTTCTTTTCCAAAGATATTGATTTACCTGAGTTCTCTTAAAGTGAGTGATAATCATGTTTCTCCTCAGGGTCGAGAGTATGTTTCAGCTTCATCTTTACTGTGTATGGAGTTGTTTTTTTTTTTTTAATTCTCTTTTGTAATTTCTGCTTCTCTTTTTAAATTCACAGTTTTTGTAAGTTACTTGCTATTCCAATCATCCACTTTCACTGGATTTAGTTACTTCCATACCAGATTTCTGACCACACACTCAACTTCATTGAAAACTGTAGCATTATATTTATACTATTCCTCTTTACCCAAAGTCCTACCATGACCATGGATGGCTTCATTCATTTGTTCATTCACACAAACAGGAGATCCATTACAAAGTTTCAATGAATACATCAATTCCAAATGCACTGTGGTCTCTCTGGCTCTGAGCTTTGAACTTGCTGTTCCCCAATCATCATCTGGCTAATCCTGATGATATTGTAATATTTTATCAAAAGTGACAGCTTTTCCAAAAGTTCTTTCCATGCAAGGAAATGACAACTGCATCGTTTTGCTTGCTCACATAAAATAATATTTAACACAGTCTGTCTTTTACATATCCATCCCTTTCACTTGAAAATTCAATTAGTCTACCACCAAAATAAATTAAGAACAAACCCCACTGTTCTTAGCAAAGCAACTTAACTAAAAATTAAAGTTAAATGGTTTTTACTCCACTGCTCAAAATCTTCCAGCATCTTGCCCTCCTACTCAGTAAAAATCGAAGGTCTTTCCGTGGGCTAGAACTTTATACATCACTAACCCTCTTCCTCTCTCCATGTCTGTGACCTCCATACTAGCCTCATTGCTTTTTGCAAGTGCATCAGACAAGTTTGCTCTCTCTTATTAATTGTATTTACTATTCCTTCTGTCTAGAACATCCATTTTCTTTATATTTGCACATTTTTTCTCACTTCTTTCAAAATTTTACTCAAAGAACATGCCTTAATTGAGGACTTCCCTGGACATCCAATAAAATTAAAAATAATCTCCACCCTGGCATGTCTACTGTCTTTTATCCTGTTTTATTTTTCCTTTGTAACACTTATTACCATCAGATATGTATTTATTGTGCTATTTTCTGTATTGCTATTATAATGCAATAGTATGTAAGTTTTCTGTACTCAGGTATTTCATGTCTTCTTCATTTCTGCGTTCCAAGAAATGTAGTGGGTACAATGTAAGTGTGCAATAAATATTTGTTAAATGATTTTTTTGTTTGGGCTTCTTTATAGTCTCTACCTCTTAATATAGAATTATTCCCATAAGTTTTAAAGAGTAAGTATAAAATCCTGGTACACCTTCAAATGATTAAAATTCTGTATTTAATGGAAAAATTTAAAAGCAAAATGAACAGCTTAATGCTACTATGTGGAGACAAAGGGGAATATGTTTTCTGCAGTTTAGTAGTGAAATTCTATTACAGAATTTCTTTATAAGCCTGCACTAATATACTATAATAGGCCCTTGTACATTGCAATTATACAAACAGGTTGGGATTTTATATCCTTTTTGTGATTAATCGCTGGATCATTTAATTCCTTAGGAGCATTATAGCATTTAGAGTTTTCATGCTCAACAAATCTATTAGGGTTCCTACTTTTCTTATTCAAACTGGGAAATTATCTTGGTTTTAAGCTAAAGGCTGATTTCTAGGAATAAATTGTATTAAGTCAAATTCTGAATTTTGTTAAATTTTCAAGCAAATCATTGATAAAAGTCTTTTTTTAGAAAAATGTTTATTACAAAGTCCAAAATTATGTAGCATTTATTTGTTATTCTAAATGTCTCTATATCATTTAGTGATAGAATCCATCTTTACTCAAAGTCAAAATATTGCCACTTCAGTTCCTACCACAGATTATATGGTGTGGAATTCAGCATAATTAAAAGTTTTTATGTGGTTGATATGTAATTAATTTTTTTTAAAAAAACAGCATATTTTGATTAAAAAGTAATGTTATTTTCATTAAAATTATTGTGGTAACATGTAACAAAAATTTTGCATTTTAAACACTTTTAAGTATAAAATTCTGGCATTAATTCCACTTACAATGTTGTTCTACCATCATCACCATCTATTTTTCAAAGTTTTCATTGCCACAAACAGAAACTCTGCACCTATTAATCAATATCTCCCATTTGCCTCACACCCCCAGCCCCTGGCAATCTATGGTATACTCTTTGTCTCCAAGAATCTTAGGTATTCCATATAAAAGAACCATACAATAATTGTACCTCTGTGTCTGGTGTATTTTATCCAGCATAATCTTTATAAGACTCATCCATATTGTAGCATGTGTCAAAATCTCATTCCCCTTATTTTAGTTGGACTAAGGGCTGTCATTACAGAGTTTCGAAATGTGTTGGCTTTTATAAAAGGGATTTATTTGGAGGTAAAAACTGACAGTTCCAAGGTTGTGAATAGTCCAAATTGAGGTGACGTGAGAGGTGTTTTCTCACCAAAATCAACTTCCACATGTTGAAGCAAGATGCCTGCCAGTCTCTGCCAAGGTCTCCAACTTTCTGTAGTTGTAGGCAAACCTGGCATAGTGCTTGTCTTTTTCCAGGCCTTATCTCTTTGGGACTCAGCTCCTTGAGCTTCTTGGGGCCTTCTCTCTTTGCAGCTCAGCTGTGGGCAAAAACCTCTCACATGGCAGCATCAAACATGGCAGTTCCATTTTCTTGTCTCTTTTTGTGTTTCCATTTATATCAGACCCAGCAAGGAGGCGGGCACTCAACCTGAGTCAGGCCTCACTGATATGGTTGAATCAAAAGTCCTAAATCTATCTTATCAAGTAATCTAATCAAGGTTCCTCGGTTGAATTTAATGTAATCAAATGGTACTACACCCAAAGGAATAGATGAGTTTACAAACATAATCTTTCTTTTTTGGGGATTCATAAATTAATCTCATATTGCTATACCTCTTATGGCCAAATAGTATACAATTTTCTTTATATTAGATGTGCTAAGAGTTTTTATCATAAATGAGTGTTCAGTTTTATCAAATATTTTTTCAGCATCTATTGTTATGATTAGGTGTTTTATCTTAATATGTTAATATGATGAATAACTGATTAATTTTCTAATATTTCATAATTTGCTTACATGAGTAAATGCCATTTGGATATAATATACTGTCTGTTTATCTATTTATTTTTTAATTAGAGAAGTTATTTACAGAAAAATCATACATAAAATACTGAGTTCCCATATACCACAGTAATATTAACACCTTGCATATATTTGTTACAATTCATGAAAGAACTTTTTAAATAATTGTATTATTAACTATAGGCCATCATTTAAAATAGGATTCACTGTGTAGTAAAGTCTTATGTATGTTTTAAAATGCTTATTCTAGTAACATATATACAATCTAAAATTTCTCCTTTTGGCAACATTCACACACACACACACACACACATATATCACAGTGTTCTTAATTATATTCATGATGTTGTGTGACCATCAATATGGTCCATTACCTAAACTTTACAATCAACCCAAATAGAAACTCCATGCAATTTAAGCATTAATCGCTTAATGCTGATTGCCTACTCCTACCCTGGCTCCTGGTAACCTGCATTCTAGGTTACCTATGATTTTGCATATTCAAATTCTTTCATATCAGTGAGGTCATACAATATTTTTCCAATTGTGTCTGGCTTATTTCAATCAAAATGATGTCTTCTAGGTTCATCAATATTATCATATGTTTCAGAACTTCATTACTTTTTATGGCTGAATAATAATGCATTGAATGTATATACCACATTTTATTTCTCCTTTCATTGTCAATGGACACTTGAGTTGTTTCCATCTTGCAGCAATTGCAGATAGTGCCACCATTAACATTTTTGTGCAAGTATCTATTTGAGTTCCAACTTTTAATTTTTTTGTGGGATTGTGGGGTCATATTGTATTTCTATACTTAATTTTCCAAGGAATTGCCAAACTGTTTTCCATAATGGCTACAACATTTTACATTTTTACCAGCAATGAATGAGTGTTCTTATTTCTCTAAAACTTGTAATTTCCTGATTTTTTAAAAAGGAGAAGCCATGCTAGTGTGTGAAATGGTATCTCATTGGGGTTTTGATTTGCATTTCCCTAATAGATAATAATGTCGAGCAACGTTTCATGTGCCTTTTGGCCATTTGTATATCCTCTTTGAAGAAATGTCGATTCACGTCTTTTGCCTATTTTTAAATTGGATTATTTATCTTTTTCTTGTTGAGTTGAAGGATTTCTTAATATATTCTGGATATTAAGCCCTTATCAAATATGTGGTTTCCAAATATTTTCACCCTTGAGTAGGTTGTCTTTTCACCTTTATGATAAAGTCCTTTGAGGAACAAAAGTTTTTAATTTAGTGAGGTTCCATTTATTTATTTTTTGTTTTGTGGCTTGTGATTTGGGTGCTAAAAACCATTGTCTGATTTAAGATCATGAAGATGCTTCCCCAAATTTCCTTCTAAGAGTTTTATAGTCCTGGTTATTATAATTAGGTATTTGATCCATTTTGAGTTAAATTTTTGTATATGGTGTGAGATAGGGGTTATAGTTAATACTTTTTCATGTGTATATCCATTTTCTCCAGCACCTTTTGTTGAAGAGACTATTCTTTCCCAATTGAAAAACTTGACAGCCTTGTCAAAAATCAGTTGGCCAACTCTGGCCCATTTTGATCTGTATGGCTTAGTTTGCAGCCCACACCTGCAGCTCCATCCTTACTCCAGACAAGGGAAGAAGGGGCATGAAGCTTCATCAGTTTCTCCAGGCAACTAGAGATGGTCTTGGCCTGCATAACTTGGATTACTACACATGGTTGTGACTTTGTCCCTACTCCTGGCAGAGGAGAAAGGTTGGAAAAGCTTTATCAGTTTCACAGCTTACAGTATGAAATATATCCTTGTCTCCTACTACACAACCAGCAAGGGAGAAAGGACAAGAAAATCCCAAACTAAAGAGAGAAACTGCACCTAGAATAAATACATCTAGTTAGCCAGATGACAAGACACCCCCCCACACACAAATTATGATCCATACTGAAAAGAGGAAGATATGATCCAGTCAAAGAAACAAGATAAGCCTCCAGATGACATAAGGGAGTTGAGACAACTAATCATAGATGTTTAAATGAATCTTCTTAATAAATCCAATGAGATGACTAAAGATAATAAGGATAATAAGAAGACCCTGGGTGAGCAGAAAGAAGAATTTAAAAGCATACATAGAAAAATAGCAGATCTTATGTGAATGAAAGGTGCAATAAATGAAATTAAAAATACATTTGAAGCATATAACAGCAGATTTGAGGAACTAGAAGAAAGGATCAGTGAACTTGAAGACATGGCTTCCAAATGTGAACATGCAAAAGAATAGAAAAAGGAAAGAATGTAAAAGATTTAACAGGGTCTTAGGGAAATAAATGATAACAAGAGATGTGCAAACATACATGTCATGGGGTCCCAGAAGGGAAAGAGAAGGGAAAAGTGGCAGAAGGATTATTCGAAGAAATAATGTTAGAAAATTCCCCAACCTTATTGAGGGATATAGGTATCCATGCCCAAGAAACAAACACAACATATCTCCAGCTGAATAAATCCAAATAGTACTATACGAGGCACATACTAATAAGAATGTCAAATGCCAAAGACAAGGAGAGAATTCTGAGAGCAGCAAGATAAAAGTGATGTATCACATACAAGGGATACCCAATAAGATTAAGTGCTGATTTCTCATCAGAAATCATGGAGACAAGAAGAAAGAGGTATGATATATTTAAGATACTGCAAGAGAAAAACTGCAGCCAAGAATATTATATCTGTAAAATTGTCCTTCAAAAATGAGGGTTAGTTTAGAATATTCACGTATAAACAGAAACTGAAAGAATTTGTAACCACAAGACAAACTTTGCAGGAAATACTAAGGGGTGTACTACAGCCTGAAAAGAAAAGACAGGACAGAAAAGCTTGGAAGTCTAGAAATGAAGATTTTATCAGTAAAAGTAACTAAAAGTGGAAAAAGAGTAATGAAAATAAAATATGACAGATAAAACCCAAAGGACAAAGTGGGTTTTAGTAATAACATTGAATATTAATGGATTAAACTTCCCAACCAAAAGACATAGAGTGATGGAATGGATAAGAAAATATGAGCCATTTATATGCTGCCTAAAAGATAGTCACCATAGACACAAGAATACCAATAGATTGAAAGTGAAAAGCTGGAAAAAGATATTCCAAATATGCAGTAACCAAAAAAAACCAAAAACAAACAAACAAACAAACAAACAAAAAACAAAAACAACAACACTGGAGTAGCTACACTCATATCAGATGAAATAGACTTTAAAAGCAAAATTGTTATTAGAGACAATGAAAGAAAGTATATGTATCAATAAAAAGGACAATTTATCAGGAAGAAATAATAATCATAAATGTATGTGCATCTGACAAGCATGCCTTAAATTACATGAGGCAAATACTGGCAAAACTGAAGGGGGAAATAGATATCTCTACAATAATAGTTGGATACTTCAATACACCACTCTCAGCATTGGATAAAACATCTGGGCATAGGATCAGTACAGAAACAGAGACCTTGAATAATATGATATATAGACTAAACCTATCAAACATATACAGAACATTGCACTCCAAAACAGCATGATATACAATCTTCTCAAGTGCTCATGGCTCTTGGTCCAGAACAGATGATATGTGAGTCCAAAAGCAGTTCTCAGTAAGTTCAACAAGACTGAAATTATACAAAGCACTTTCTCTGATCATAATGGAATAAAGTTGGAAATAAACAACAGGCAAAAAGGGAAGATTCACAAGTATGTGGAGATTAAACACTCTCTTAAATAAAATAATCAGTGGGTCAAAGAAGAAATTGTGAGACAAATCAATACATATCTTGAGATGAATGAGAGTGAGAACACAACATTTCAGAACCTATGGGATGCAACAAATGCAGTGCTGAGAGGGAAATTTATATCCCTCAATGCTTACATTAAAAAAGAAGAAAGAACTAAAACCAATGACCTAAATACACGGCTGGAGGAAATAGAAAAAGAATAGCAAACTATTCCCACAGCAAGCAGAAGTAATAAAGATTAGAACAGAAATACATGAAATTGTAAGGGGAAAAAAAAAAAAAAACACAATAGAGAGAATTAACCAAACGAAAATTTTTACACCAATGTCATATTAGTGTTACTCACCATTGCCAAAAGATGGAAACAACTGAAGTGTCCATCAACTGATGAATGAATAAACAAAATGTGGTATACACATAAGACAGAATAATATTCTGCTGTAAGAAGAATTGAAATTGGGACACATATGATAACATGGATGAAACTTGAAGACATTATTTCTTAAAGTGAAATAAGCCAGACACAAAAGGACAAATGTTGCATGGTCTCACTAATTTGAACTAAATATGAAGAATAAACACATGGAGTTAAAGCCTAGAATATAGTTATTAGGAGATAAGAGGAGGGCTGAGAAGAGATACTGATGCTTAATTATGTAGAAGTCTTAATTAACTTGACTGTAGAAGTGTGGAAATTGATAGAGTTGGTGGTAACACATAATAATGAGTAGAGCTAACAAAACTGGTTTATAAATGAGATTGTGGCTGAAAGGGTAATCAAGGGATATAAATGTCAATTTTAAAAAAGTTAGAGAATAATCTAAGGATTGAATAGTAGCTCCAGAAATGTATGAGAATCATGATCAATAGTACAAATAAAAGAATGTCCTTCTGTGAAGTAAAGCAAATGTATATCACTATTGCAAGGTGGTAAGTATGTGGAGAAGCATGGAAAAATACAATTAATGTAACCTATAGACTATAGTTAGCAGCAATACTGTAATATACCTGCATCAATGACAAAGGTGTACTGTGTTAATTATAGGGGGTATGGAAAAATGTATGAAATATACATTATATACCATAGTTAGTGGTAATAGTCTGATGATATTATCTCATAATCTGTAACAAATGTTCCACACGAATGTAGTGTGTTGGTGGAGGAGTGTTGTTTTGGAATTCCACACATGTGCATGATTATTTTGTAAGTTACTCCTCTAATAAAAAAAAAAAATTAAATCAATTGGCCATTGATGTGAGTCTACTTCTGAACTCTCAATTCAATTCCATTGTTTCATGTATCAATCCTTTTGCCAGGACCATGCTGTTTTGAACACAGTAGATTTGTAATAAGTTTTAAAGTCAAGAAGTGAGTCCTCCAACTTTATTCCTCTTTTTCAAGATGGTTTTGGCTATTTTTGGTTCCTTACCCTTCCGAATAAATTTAATGATAGGCTTTTCCATTTATGCAAAGAAGGCTGTTGAAATTTCTATTGGAATTGTATTGAATCTCTAAACCACTTTGGTTAGAATTGACATTTTAACAATATTTAATCTTCCAATGCATGAGCATGGAATGTCCTTCCACTTATTTAGATCTTTTTCATTACATTTAGCAAAGTTTTGTAAATTTCTGTGTACAAATCCTTTACATTCTTCATAGTTTTATTCCTAGATATTTCATTCTTTTAGATGCTTTTGTAAATGGATTTTTTCTTGATTTCTCCCCAGATTGCTCGTTATTAGTTTACAGAAAAATTACTGGGAAACACTACTGATTTTTGTGTGTTGATCTTCTACCCTACCACTTTGATGAATTTGTAATTATTAGCTTTATGAACTATGTTGTAGATATTTTGGGACATTCTATATTTATATATAGGATCATGTCATCTGTAGTTAAAGTTTCACTTTTCATTTCTAATTTGGATGTCTTTCATTTCTTTTTCTTGCCTAATTTCTCTAGTTAGAACTTCCAGTACAATATTCAGTAATGGTAATGACAGTGGGCATCCTTTTCTTATTCTAGATCTTAGAGGGAAAGATTTCAGGCTTTCACCATTGAGTATGATGTTACCTGTGGGTTTTTCATATATGCCCTTTATCATGTTGAGAAAATTGCCTTGTATTCCTATTTTTCTAAGTGATTTTGTTAAAAAAAATGCTGGATTTTGTCAAATGCCTTTTCTGAAAAAGAGGGGAAGAAAAAGACATGATCATGTGTTTTTTCCCTTTGCCTTGTTAATGTATTTTATTACATTCATTGATCTTCTTAAGCTGAACTACCACATATAACTGGAATCAATCTCAATAGATGACAGGGTATAATTTTTAATGTGCTGTTGGACTTGAATTGCTCTTTTTGGTGAGGATTTTGCATGTATTGTTTTTTCTTCTATTCAGCATTTGTGGAGTCCTTCTCCAGTTTCTATTACCCTCCTGAGTTCCAAGCAAGTGGAATTTGTTCTTTTATTTGTTGTTTCTGAGGGAAGAGTTTTCTAGGAGATGTCTTACATCACAATGATGATGACCAAAGATAATGTTTTAAGAGTTATTTGGAAATTTGAAATTATCATATTTCTTTTATTTTTTAATTTATATTTTCTAATATTTTGTCTTTGGCAGTGTCTGCAATAAAAAGAGAAGGGTTATAAAAAATAAAGTTAAGATTCTCTTTTGTATCCCAAAACCATAATTAATTATATATTAGTTTGTCATAAAAGTTGAAATATTTAAAATATTGAACCCAAAATATTTTATTATTCTTCTGAACATTCACAAAGTTATAATATTTTTGATAGATTGGTACAAACCTATATTTAAATACATTTTATGAATATTGCATGGCAAGTAACTGTATTATAGATTGCATATGCCCTGATTTTGAATAAGGGTGTCATCTGTCCATATTTGCTTTCTATAGCCCTTTTTCCTCAATATTCTTGGGTAAGGATCCCTTCTTTAGGATGTTATAGAGTCTTTGGAAACTCTGCCTATGGGCACAATCCTATCTACTCTCAACTTCTCAATTTCTATAAAACTATTTTGAGACCTACTGCCTGGCTAGGAATTTCCAGGAGTGGCATTTACAGTCTTTATTTGGAATTCACAAAGTTCCTTAAACTAATAACTTTTCCCAATCTCTTTCCCCACTCCGCACTCTCTTCTCTCTCCTTTTCTCTCCCTTTCCCTTCCCACCCCCCTCCCCGACTGTGCTCTCAAATGCCTATGACAGGACTCTTCCATCACTCTAGAGAATTTAGAATTTGAAAACCAAGGACACGAAGAGATTTTTTCTTTTATTTTCCTGTTTAAACATTTTCTTCCTTGTCTTAACCCAGATTCCTTAAAAAAGAGAGAGTTCAAGGCTAAGGTTTGTGTGCTAATATTTTCCTGGGAAGTACATTCCAAGGAGTGCAAAAGTGAGGGAAATGGGCTTATAATCAGGGAAAGAGGAGAATAAATACATGGAAGACCAAAA
The DNA here is from genome assembly GCA_026826555.1 of Tolypeutes matacus. Classification (NCBI taxonomy): domain Eukaryota; kingdom Metazoa; phylum Chordata; class Mammalia; order Cingulata; family Chlamyphoridae; genus Tolypeutes; species Tolypeutes matacus. The sequence goes on from JAKSZT010038599.1 coordinate 2,045,979, forward strand.
GCATTTGCAGGTGCAGTCAACTTGTAGCCACTGCCTCTTTAAACTGTTGTTAGAACAAAGGGAACCAATTAATTGGACCTCTCCTGCTCCCATTTCTCAAGGTTGGCTTCACTCCTCAATTCTGAGTTGCTTTATCTGCTCCCTTCAGCAAGGACTGGAGAAATCAAACCTTAGCCATGCATCTTGGTGCTTCTTCTGAAAAGGAGGGGAAGAAAAAGAGCACCCTGGCAATGATCTCAGTTGGAGTATCTACATGGGTTGCTGTAGCTGGATAGAGATTGTGCAGAGCCAGTTATCACAGTGGTGCCTGTGGCAGAACAAGTGGCAAAGACCTTGAGAGAAGTAATACCTCATTGCTCTGAGATGGTGCAAAAAGGTACCAGTCACATTTCCTTGAGGAGATATTGAATTATATGTTTGACTGGATTCTGGGTAATCTATAGAAAAGAGATAAGAAATGATCTTTGGGAATACCAATAAATATTGATAAGTTTTGCAAAATATTGTCATGTCTCTTATACATGGTGACCAACATAGTGGCCAACACATAGAAAGCAGCCAATGCATAGTAGTTAGTGTAAGTTATCATATTTATTATGGCAATTTTTCAAATGCATGCAGTGAGATGGGATAATATAAAGAAGAAATGAATACTTGTTTTTCTTAAATGTAATATATATTAAAAATTGGAATTATTTTTATTTCCCAAAATATATACCAAGAAATCGAAGCACAAAAAATTAAAAGCTGAAGTCAAGAAAAAACAAGAGATTGAAAAAATGAATTATTTTCTTATAACTGGAAAATGTGCTATAATATATATCTACAGTAGAGGATAACTTTCTCTGCCTGGAATTCAAGGAATATATTGGAGATGCACAGTTGTTACTAATGCTTTGATTCCCTGCTAATAGTTTTCAATCATCAGGCAACTAACTGCTTCATTAAAACACCTGCTAAGAAACCACCATGGTCTTTTGGAGTTAGACCCATGGCCATGAAATGTAATTAAAAAGCTTCAAAGCCTTGACCATAGTATCATAGTATACAGGGAAGCTAAGGAGAAGCTGTTCCAGATGAGAGCTGCTCCTTAAGGCAACAAACTGTGGCTTCAGTAGTTCCATCTGTTATATCTGGAAGGTGAATCAGGTAATGATTTTGATCTGCAGGGCAATCCACTCTTTCAATTTCACATGCTCAATCCACATTTTAATCATGGGACCTAGTAAGAAAACAAAACAAAATAAAGTGAAAAAAAGTAGGCTTTTGTGTTTAATGGAAAATTAAATGTAAACTTCATTACAAATTTAAAATACCTTTTATTTTCAAATAAATCATTTTTGTTAGAAAACAATATATAAATTATAATGTTAAGAAATAACAGATAAAAGTTCTAGTAATTTTTTAAAATCCTAGTTTCTTTTCTTTTCTTTTTTAACTCATCGCCCTACTTATGAATTAGATTGTGACTATGAATGCTGTATTCACCATGTGATGCCCTGGCTCAATCCCCTGCTTCCTCTTCAGAAATAACTGCCTGTTTTAGTTTCCTTGGCTGCTCAAGCAAAGACGTGCAATTGCTTGGGTTAAATAAGGGGAATTTATTAGCTCATGGTTTTAAGGCTAAAAGAAAGTCCAAATCAAGGCATCATCAAGGTGACAATCTCTTCACAATCTCTGCTCTATGGCTTGGTGCCAGCAACCCTTTTTCCTTAGATTGTCACATGGCCAGGCACATGGCCAATCTCTTGGTCTATCCCTTCTCTTTCAGGTTCCACTGATGTTTAGCTTCTTTCTTCCTGAGGATTTCTCTCTCTCTCTTTCTGAAATTCATTATGCTGATAAAGGGCTCCAGAAATAGAATTAAAACTCATCCTGTTTGAGTTGGGTCTCACCTTAACTGAAGTAACCTCATTAAAATGTTCTACTTACAACAGGTTCACATCCATAGGAATGGATTAGGTTTAAGAACATGTTTTTTGGTTTTTGGGGGTACATACAGCTTCAAAATAACACACTCTATCCTATGGACCTCAAAAAGACATGTACTTTCTGTATGCAAAATACATTCATCCTATCACAATATCCTCCAAACCTAAAATCATTTCAGAAACAATGCTTAGGACAGAGTCTCATCCAAATTGGTTATCTGTGTTGTATGTCCTGGGGCACAATTCCCCTCTGTCTGTGGACCTGAGAAACTGAGAGAACAAGTTATCTGCTTCCAATATACAATGAAGGCACAGAGAGAAAAAACATTCCCATTCAAGAAGGGAGAAATTGGAAGGAAAACTGTGTCATAGCTTCCAAACTTTTCTAAACCGAGCAGGGCAAACTCTATTCATTTTCTGGGTCTGAAAATCACCTATGGGATGATGTTTTGTCCTCCAGGTCTAATGAAGTGGCTGGTCTTACCACTTCCAAGTACTTGCACTGTGGCCATGCTTTTCCCAAATCCTGGGGTAAAGGCTCCACCTTCTTAAAGTATTGGGATGGCAATCAGGGTCTCCATGAATGTTGGGGCACTGTCCTCACTTTCTTGAAACACTGGGGTAGTGGTCATACTCTCTGCAATTCCTCAGGCACAGGTCTCATTCTCTGTGCTTGCAGTGATATTTTCTTGAACAATGGGGTGAGAGGCCCACCCTTTCCAACTGCTGGGGCAGACTCTTCCTTTCTTCACACATGGTGTGCCTGCTCTCTTGGGCCAAAGAGATGTCTCCAGTCCAGACCTCTGCTTCCATGCTTCTGCCCTTGAAGCCATGTGTCCTTCAATTATTCCTTCTCTGTCCCTTTTAATCCATGCTTGCTGTGGTTTTATTCATACAAACCTTGCAAGAAACTTGTTGATTATATATGTAGTTCACAGGGGTCCAACCCATCAAACAGAATAACTTTCCATATATCCCTCTTGAATAACTATTTCAAATCCTGACTTCCATGGAAATTGCTTACTGGATCCATTTTAAGTTAAAACCCTCACATGGAGCCCTATTCTGAATAAGCTCAGAATTTTCCATACCATCAATTTCCAGTTTCCTTGTGCTCAAGAGTTCAGTTCTCAGCTTCTCCCTTTTCTCTTCCATTTTACAATAAACTGAAAGAAGAAACAAGGCTGCACTATAAATTTGGCTGAAATCTCCTCAGCTAAATAACCATGTTCATTGCTTTCAAGTTATGCCTTCCATCCGAATCAGAACTCAATATTGCCAAGTTCTCTGTCACTTTAAAAGAAGGATTGCCTTACCTCCGGTTTACAGTAAGGCATTTAGCATTTTCTTCTAAGGCTTCATCTGAAGTAACTTTAGCCTCCATATTTCTACCAACAGTGTCTTCCAAGCAATTTAAGCCCTTTCTATCAGGCACCTCACAATTCTTCCAACCTCTAACCACTACCACATTCCAAAGCTTTCAATATTTTTGGTATTTGCAATAGCATCATCCCACTCTCCTGATAAAAAAATCTGTTTTTGTTTCTTGCGCTGCTCTTACAAATACCTTGTGATGGGTCAAATTAAATAATGGGAATGTTTTAGCTCTTGGTTTTGATGCTCAAAGACAGTCCAAATCAAGGCTCCATCAATGTGATACTTTCTTCCTTAAGACTGGCATTCTGGCACTGGTTGCTGGCAATCCTTGGTCATTAGCTTGTTACATGGCAAAGCACATGGCTGTGTCTTCTGGCCCCTCCTTTCTCTTCCAGGGTTTGGTTGAGCCTCAGCTTCTTGCTTCAGATGGGCTTTTGTCCCCATATATTTATGGGCTTTTGTCCCCATATATTTGATTTTATTCTGCTTATAAAGGACTCTAGTAATAAGTTTAAGATCCATCCTGATTGAGGTGGGCCATACTTTAACTAAAGAAATCTCATCAAAAATTCCTACTTACAATGATTTCACATCCACAGAAATGGATTAGGTTTAATAACATATTTTTCTAGAGTGCATACAACTTCAAACCACCATATCACCTTACTAAATATTGTGTTTGTTATCTCTTGCTCTGTTTTTGCAACATTTAATACCTAACAAAAGGCCTAAATTAGCTATGGTTTAGTATAATTTGCTTTAGTTTTTGAATTTATATATCATTTTGCAAATGTTGCTGTGTATTGTGAAAATTTTGATTTTTACCCACAATAAAAAAAAAAAAATGTATCATATTGTTGCACTCTTCCTTATTTTACTTTTCCTCAATAGTAAATTTCTAATATTTATCCATATTGTAGTGAACAGTTATGTTTCTTTCACTACTCTATAGACTGTGTTTTTATATTTATACTCATCTCTACTTTCTATTTTATCTTAATGATACATCTTTCCTTATTAACTCATTTAATACACTTATTAATTCTTCAGTTATCAGATATTATGTGATTGAGATGAACAACTCAGAAGAAAATCCAGTGACAACTCACAATATTAAAAAGATTATCCAGAATCCTTTACTATTATCTCTTATTTGTTTTCAATGAGCTTTTGCTCTAGTATATGACATTTTTCATGTGAATGAAAGTCTATAACTGAATATTCCATAGGTAGAGACATTATTTCTCAAGTAAATTATTTACTTTTTGAATGCATGGGACATATGCATTTAACTATTTTTATCATACTCTGTGTCTGGCATATTGCAACCCATATAACAATCACTTCATAAATACTTCTTGAGTTAATTGCCTGACCTCTAACTGCATATATATATGGGGAGAAAATGTGGGATTCTTCTATACCAGCTAACTATGGATTGCATCTATTATTTCCACTAGTTAAAGGGAAAGTGCCAGGAATATCAAGTTTCAAACTACTTCACATTCACTGATTATAAGAAAGCATTGGAAACAAACAAACAGGAAAATATCAATGCATTTAAAGAAAAATACAGATTAATCCAATTTATTCACCCTTTCTAAGAAGAATTTCATCAATTTTTATAATAAAAATTACAATGTTCAACTATAAGCATATTCAGAGAATAAACCTGAGAAAAATACTTGGGATATATGAATACGCAGAAAAGTCTAAGAAATGAGGACAACTTAAAATTAACAGTAGTTACCATCTAAATATTACTGTTCTGATAGTCAGTCAGTTTACTTGCTAAAAATATAAAAATATTATGCAATATGTATAGTGGTAGCTGGAATTTGTGCCTCTTATTTGAAAGGAAGATAAAATATTTCATACTTACATTGTTACTATATTGAGTCAACAAATTCAAAAGCATGTAAGGTATAGTTATAATTGGGGGAAAATGCCTACCATCTGCCCCAAAGAGAAGTCAAAGGATGGTGTATATGTCATAGCAGAAGCAGCAAATCCACTCAGTAAATAGAGGATGTGGTGGTAGGAAAAACTAATAAACTATCTGAGAAAAATATTTCCGTTGAAACTTCAGAGAAATATTCTTTACTTTTATTTTTTAAGAGAGCATGTGTATTGAGAAAATTCATATTCAAGGCATGACAGCCTTGAACAAAGTGCAAAAATTATTTCCAATTAATTGAAAATTTCCTAGGAATAACTATAGGAAATTCAAGTTAGTGTTTTTACTAAAGGATTCATGAGTAGCACCAATTTCAAAACTTCCAGTGTATTATTTTCCCCACAAGGCTATCTACTTTTAATAAAAGAGAGCTACATTTACCTGGCAACTTAAATAAGATAATTTTATATGTTTGTGGAATAAATCAATAAAAGGTATATTTTTATAAAACAGATATGTACAGTAAATTAAAAATTAAAAAAAAAAACAATAACAATGTTTAAACTCCTCAGCACACTTTTTTAGTTCCTTGGCTATCAACTACTTCCAAAATTAATGTACAATATTACTCAGAGTATGATCCAAGCAGTTGTGCAGTTGGCACCTTAGCTGTTGATATGTGATGCTACGCTGTTTAATTATCCTGAGATAAAGTCCTCTGCCCCTTAAAACTCCTTTATATCATGAGAGTATATGTAAGTGTGTGTGTTTGTGTACTTGTATGTTTTAACTTTTTAGTAAATCCAAAATAGACATCAGTTAGATTTGAAGATGTTACTTGAATCATAAGGGACGTTGGTTGCCTTGTCAAAAAAAATAATCTGATCACAAATAGTATGCCCATGTTTCAATTTAAACATTTACTTAACCAAACTATTCAATCACTCATTTGAATACTATTTACTGAATGTCTGATATGTGCCAGCAACTCTTCTAAGCACAGGGAACACAATAAATACACCACTAATAGGCCTTCTGTATTTTGATTCCCTCCAAGTTTTTTCCCTCATATTTATCTTAAAATATTTTCATTTTGGAGATAAATTAATTAAGTGCATATTATTATTTACTTCCTTTATCTTAGCTAAAATATATGAATGAATAGAGTCTAGGTTTGTATTATTGTATTAATCTTATTTGAATTGATAAAAAAAATAAATAAAAAACATAGTTTGCACTTATTCAGCAGTGCTTTATCTTTACCATGAGTGCTAAGTACATAAAATGTGTGACCTTTTAGTAAAATGACTCATTCTTTTTCATATTTAAAGATTTCTGATAAAATATGCAATTTCATTATATTAAATTTTGCTTAGCAAACTGAAGTTCTAGGATCAAAATCTTTTAGAAAGCAATGTTACCTTAAAGACAGGAGTAAAGTGATTATTGAATGACATTGTATTATCTATTTGCTTTGAGAAAACTCCAGTTTCTGAGAAGAAAATACTGAGTGTAGCAAATAAGAAGGACTACTGAATCACTGACAACAGAAAATAAAATTACACAAATGGTATTATATAGAGTGTCAATCCCAAGGAGCTATAGTCCTCAGGGTTATACAGAAAGGACATCTAGTTGAAATATTAGAACATAGACTTTTTCTGAAAGAAGACATAAGAAAGGCTAAGTCTGATCTTACATTTAAAATCAAGTTAGCCACAGGGTAGGATTTTGTTTTTATGGCTTATTTTTATAAATTTTGGCAGAGATTACTTAATTTGTACATTTAGAGATTAAGTTATTTACCTTCCAATAAACAGAAGAGATATCCCCTGCTTAAAAGCAAATATTCATAGGAAATGAACCCATATTAGTAGTTGAAATTTTATTTAATTTTGGGCAGGTTTTTTTACATTTTTGTAAGGAACATGGATTTCTGAAATGGGCAAGAGCTTACCATGGAAAAGAGTTTATTCAGTTCCAGGAAGACTTGTGGTCAAAGAGCACAAGGAAGACAGGTCCTATAAAGAGATGGAACTCAAGGACAGGCTTGCCTATAGCAGAGCAAGACAAGCAGGAAAAAAGAAATCTATTGCTAAAATTTAACAATATTGGAAAGGCTGGGTTAAGGTAGAATGGAATTACAGAATTCTTGATAGCCTAGATACAAAAGAAGTTCAAAACACTGCTGCAGACTCTTTTCTAAGGACTTGCACTGGATATTCATAAGAAAGAGGAGCAAAGCAGAGACCAAAGGAAGTCCCCCTTGTTAGAGGAGGAATAGAGAAGGGGGTTCAGTCACTGTGGTGAGATGGTCACAAAGCTCCACTGAACTGCTTGGACTCTTCTCTGTTAAGAAACAAGAGTATTTGACCACTGGATCGGGGTAATAATCCCTACTGAATTTAGGACATGGATAAAGACCTACTGCTGCTGTGATAGGACAGAACTGAAAACACGCTCTGATAGTGGAGTGAGAGAAAATTGTACTGAGTCATTATCCTATAACAGTATTATTAAAGGACTCCTACTGCTTGATAGGGGCAAGAAATTCTCCCTCAGAAGAACTGCCACAGGTATCAGATACAGTTTGCCTTTATTGGAGAGAAGAGGCAGAAATACATATATTTTTAAAATCTTATGCTAAGGCATAATACAACATGTCAGTATAAGACTTAGTATCTATCAAGATAACAAAGTCACTTCTACCTACCACCTCCAACCTAACAAGTACTAAGTGACAAGCAATAGCAGTCTTACCACTGGCAGAAAGAATGAGCTGAGAGAGAAACAGAGAGAGATGACCTCTGGGTTGAGCATGAACGTTGACGATGAGTCCTGTATTACTCTTACTTCCAAACCAGACAAAATTATGCAAAGGAAAGAAACCTACAGACTAATAACCTTCATGAGCATAGATGAAAAAAAAATCCTCATTGACATTTAGCAAATTAAACCTATCAGTTTATTAAATGGACAAAGCACATTACCTAATGGGTTTTTTCCCTGGGCTTGCAAAGTTGGTTCACCACACCAAAATCAATTATTTAATTCACTAAATAAACATATTGAAGAAGAAAATACACCCCATCATTTCAATGAACAAATAAAAATTGTTCAACAAAATACATCTAATTATAATTTAAAATATCTCATAAAACTGAGACAGAGCATCCAAGAAAAAACTTTAACTAACGTTGTTGAATTCTTTGGCCTTAAATTTGGGAAATACAATGCAAGAATAACCTTTCTCATTGCTCCTATGCAACATGATAGTCCTTTATCATATCATAATACTATCAATTCTCCATTCTATAAACTGAGATTCTATTTAGTTCCTTTCCTTTTTTAATTCTCCATTGTGATTGTATTTGAATACCATAATTTTATTTTTACCTATAATTTTTCCTTTATTCACACTTTTATTTTCTCTCTGTGACCACAATACACATTTCCTCACAAGAATTTATCTAAATATGATTTGAGCTTAAATCTTCTCAAGAAAACTCCTGTGGACCATTGTTCTAGGTCTCTTTCTCACGGAGGCAAGGATTGGTGGTTTCATGGCACAGTATTTATTAGGGCTTACAGTGGAAGTAAAACTTGTTGAATGCAGGAGGAAGAAGCAGTACTGGTAAGGAGATGTCAAAATATGATGCTACTTTGGCTCACCCCACAAGGAGCTCTGGAGCTAAAGTTGTCAGTTAGAGTTATCCTGCATTGGCCCAATACTTCTCAGTCCTTATGCTCTCTATATTACTACATTTATGTAAAATTCTGACAAATTAAAACAATTGAGGAATAAAATATATCTGTGTTTGCCAGGTGGTTTGAGTAGGACCTGGGAAGGAGATTGTTTACTAAGGGGCACAAAAAACCTTTTGATGATGATGGGACTCTTCTATATCTTGATAGTGGTGATAGTCATAGGAATGTATATGTCTGTAAAAATTCATCAAATTGTGCATATAAATAGTATATGTTTCATGGTATCTAAATTATTACTAAAAATTGTTAAGGTTAAAATTAATAGACAAAGGTAACATGTAAGTGATCATTTAGGCATAGTGTATTGCTTCAGCGGGTGGAGACCCACATAATGAGTGGGAAAGTGTTGGACTCCCATCCTAGGGAGGCCTGCTATGTTCTCAAACAGAGGATAGGGACTCACTTGAGAGCATCAGCGGTGCCTAATAGGGGAGGAAGTGTTTCAAGCCCTCAATAAAGTGACAAACCTCAGCAAGTAACTATGAATCTTGTCCTTCAAGGAGTGAAGCCTGGTGGTCCCCATGGGCCCAAACGGGAGGAGGAGGGAGGAATAAAATAGATGGAACAGGGAGAATTTTGGGGGTGATGGAAGTGTTCTGCATGATCTTGCAAAGATGGATACAGGCCACGTTAAATTTTATCAGATTTTATAGAGGTATATATTCCAAAATGTAAACCATAATGTGAACCATTGACAATGGCTAGTAGCTATGTTTCAATTGGTGCATCAATTGTAACAAACGTACCATCCACCTTATAAAAGGTTATTGAAGGGGGAAAGGGGAAAAGAGAGAGGATGTTGGGTATATAGGAATACCCTGTATCCTATATGTGACTCTACTGTGACCTAAACTTTGAAGAGAAAATGAAGGAAAAAAAAAGTAAGACACTGGGGAAATAAATGGAAGAAAATGTCACTCTACATACAGTACAACAGTTTTACAGTGATGAAAGGCAATATGTAAAAAAAAAAAGGTTTTTTTTCCTTCAAATATTTTTTCATTATTTTTTAATATTCCAATTTTTAAAAATATTATTTTATTTTTACTTTTTATTAATTCTTTCTGTATTTTACTTCTTATGTATACAACTACTATTACTATTTAATTTTCTTATTAATTGTATGTGGCTATTTAATTGACTTCATTTTTGAAGAAGTTTTGGATCACAGAAGGGTTACAACTGTGATGGGGAGGATCACTGATATGTGGTGCCAGTGAGGCGGGATACATAGGAGGAAGTTCACCTGGGTATATATATAAGGCATATAAATGTGTTCAAATGTTCATGGGGCATTGTCATGGTGGGTGGAGATAACCAAAAAATATCAAATTCCCATCCAGGGGAGCACTGCCACATTCTCTAATGGAACAACAAGAATGCCGCAAGTACAGGGACAATGACCTATGAAGGAGGATGATCCATGAGCTTATTATGCTTATGAGCCTTTGTTCTAGAAATTGAAACTTAGCCTAATGGCGTAGGGTGCCTAAGAGTTACCTGCAGGGAGCCTCCTTGTTGCTCAAATGTGGCCTCTCTCTAAGCTGAACTCAGCATATAAAAGCAATAACTTCCTCCCAGCGTAGGACATGACTCCCGGGGATAAGCCTCTCCAGCACCGAGGGATTGCTACCAAGTACCAACAAGCAATGCATCTGGAAAAAAACACAAACAAAAAAGACACCTTGACCAAAAGGGGGAAAAGCTAAAGACAAACGAGTTTGTATGGCTAAGAGACTTCAAAGTGAGTCTGGAGGCCATCCCAGATGTAGCGATTATGCACATCTCAACAAATCCCACTGACAGCCAAAGTAGATAGGACCCCAAATAGTGAAGCTCCTCAGGGATATGAAGACATCCATACACTACAGTCAGGGCTGACAGCTCAGGAATTTGGCCTTTTACCAGTGGGCCCTAATCTGATAGTTATGCTCCCCACTGTGACTGAGTTAGACTCAGCAGTGGTTTCCCTATGCATGACTCTTCTGTCCTTCTATTTGAACCTATAATTAGTACTAGAGTTGGTAGGTGTACATCCAAGAGACTTAAATCTTTGGGCTGTCGATGTGCCAGCTGAAGACTGAATCTCAATGGAGTTGCAACACCTAATCTCCAGTTCAATAGATTCACCCAGGACAACTAACAGGGAGGAGACGATGGACAAACAACATACCAAGGAGCCAAGAGTGCCTACAGCTTCAAGTAAGAGAATCCCATCTATCGGTTGTATGGAATGGAAGCCCTCCTCAATTAAAGGTGGAGTAGACATCACCATCTCAGAGTCCTCAGTATTGGGAAACAAACTATGGACTAAAATTAGCTTACTAGTATTCTACTATAGACTTATTGGGATTTTAGCAATGGAAGAAATACAATTGTTGTGGAGACAATGGCCCATGGGTATGCTCGGGTTAGGGAGAGGGAAAAACAGGTGTAATGGGGGGAATTTTCAGGACTTGGGAACCATCTGAATTACATTACAATGGCAGATACAGGCCATTATATATCCGGCCATAACCTACAGAGAGTGTGTAATGGAGGAGAGTGCAAACTACAATGTAAACTATAATCCATGCTTAGTGGCAAGGCTTCAAAATGTGTTTTTCAATTGCAATCAATGTACCACATTGATGAAAGATGTTGCTAATGTGGGAAAATATGGGAGGTGTGGGGAATGGAGCATATAGGAATCCCCTATATAGTCTCTGTAACATTTATGTAATCAAAGTATCTTTTAAAAAATAAAAAATGTGGAAAAACAATTAATAGACTAAACACCTCGCATGTTTAATGAAGCTCAAAAGAAGAAAGTGCATGTATATGTCATTGAGAATCATTAAATATATTGAATATATGTGGAGTATATATTTTTAACACAGCATGAATGAATATTAATTTTCTTTCAAATAGATTGCTAAAAATATATGTATGTGATTCTGTGTATACGTGTGTGTGTGTGTATCACTGACTAAATTTTACAGACTATCAAAAATGCAAGAAAAAATTAAATAAATACACTAGTAACCATGGTGATAATAAAAACTGCTCTCAAAGAAATACTATTCCTAACGATTTTACTGATGATTTAAATTTAAAGCACTATCTCCTATTGCCTTCCTTGTCATACTTTAATGTGCATCCATATCACCTGGGCATCTTGTGAAATGTACATTATGAAGCAGTATATCTTGGTGAGATAGAAGATTCTGCATTTTAATGAGCTCCCAGGTAATTTCAATGTTACTGGTGCTTGAAGTACCATTAAAGTAGCAAAGTCTTGTGATAATTAAATTGTTTCACATGCAGAGAGTGATTGTTTTCTTCATTAATTTTAAAGCTGTCATTTTATCTTGAGACCAAAATCTGAGAAAATTAGCTTAATTAGTAAATTGCCGAAAAGTACACAGACATACACCCATATATGTGTGCTTTTTTCTTAAACATCAGAAATATTCATAGAAGTTAACAGTAAAAATATAGGATCTACCTAAAGAAAATGCTAACATTTATGGTGGAATATTAAAAAAGGATATGTAAAATATGGAACTATTTTTACCTTATTCATGGATGAAAAACTCAATATAGTCAAGCGTTCTCTTTTCTCCTCCAATTTACACATTTTATTCAAATCTAAAAAAATACCATGAATTTTCTTGTAATTTGACAAAATTGTCTGTTAGGGATAGAATCAAGTCCTTCATAAAAGGCATGCTCAGGTTCCAACCCTGGTCCTGTGTGTATGAACCCGATGGTAAATAGAACCATTAAAGATATTAGTTAACGTGTACACAAATTGAATAATGGTGGACCTTAAGCCAATATGGCTGAAACCCATATAAACAAAGGAAATTGGACACAGAGAGAAAGTTGTGAGGAACAGCCAGAAGTTGGAAATCAGTGGGACCCAGAAGAGAAAGGAGAACACACAGCCTTGTGCATTGCCATGTGACAGAAAAGTCAAGGGACAAGGATCCAACAGCCAGCCCCACAATGCCATAGTCTTTAGAGAGAAAGTCTCACCTTGCTGATGCCTCAGTTTTGTACTTGTCCTAACCTCAAAACCATCAGCCAATAAATTCACATTGTTTAGGTCAATCCATTCATATGGTACTTGTTTTAGCAGCTGGGAAATTAAAACAGTTTCCAAATGTCATTTGGAAATATATAGCATGAAAATTTCAATTAAAAATTTTGAGGAATCCTGTAGAGCTTCAGCTATGAAGTCTATATTTTAAATAGTGTAGAAATGGCAAAAAAAAAATGGAAAGACAAATCAATGTACTCAGAAGAATATCCAGAAACAGAACTAATAAAGGAATCAAATAATGTTTATTTGAAAATCCTTAACCTGGCAATATCAATATATATAGTACATAATTTATGATGTAGCAACAGGAGTTAAAGTGTTTGTGCTTTAGTAAACAGACTATATTTCAGATGTTATATTCATTCATCTTATTTTCAGGCAGATTGTTTATGATATAAGAACAGCCATTATTTTAATTCTTCTCAGGCCACATTACTTGCATACCAAAACTTATCTCCAATAGAAGAAAATGTATTATGCATATATGTATATTTATCTACTTGATGTCTATTATTCAGTTCAGTTTATTAATTCAACTTCAAAATTAGAGTCTTCCAAATTGGGGTTTTGTTTTACACAGACTTTGGGTTTTGTTTAATCCTTCTTAATCATTCAAACTCCCTGTTTATATATGTTCAGTAACCCTATCTAAATATGTCTATGTCTCTAGAAAAATATAATGATTTATACCAAAGACATCTTCTATGTCTACCTGATAATTTGTTGATATTTTCACTGTTTTCATTCCATAAATTATCTGATTTTTAATGTTTGAAACATAAAGTGAATATTTAATATTAGGTTACTGGTTTACTTTTTAATCAGAAAGAAGATGAATCAAGCTACCTTTCTTGTTTCTTAAGAGCAGCTGGGATAGTTATCTGTTAACTATTATATGTTATGTTACTTATTATCTATCCCTTAAATAGATCACACCCAAACCTAGTAGCTTTAAAAAAAGTGCTTTATTATCTCTCAAAATTCCGGTGGATCATTTATGTTGATGTATCTGGCACAGGGTCTATTGTTAGAATCCAGGTACATATTGACCCAGAAAAGCAGCCATATGAGGGCTTAACTGGGTTAGAGGGTCTGCTTCCAAGAAGACTCACGCATATGCCTGATAAGTTATTATTAGCTGTTGGCAGAAGGCACAGTTCCTTGCCATGTTAAGTTTTTCCATAAGTCTGCTAAAGTGTGTTTATGATGTGGCATTTAGTTTACCCCACAACTAGCAAAGTAAGAGAGAGAAATGCAGGTGCGATAATAAGCATCCTTTATAACCTTGCTTGGAAGACAAAATCCCTAATTTCTACATTATCCTATGTGATATGATGTGAGCCCTGTTCACTTTGTGGAAGGGGAATCCACAAGGCCATGAATACCAGAAGGGAGGAAAACTGAGGATATTTGGGGACTGGATACTCTGGATGATATTTTCATTGGTAGAAAAACTAGTCAATATACCAAATTTATTCTATTTTTTTAAAATAAATACACAAATAATGGAGATATTAGAAATACCCTCCTTCAAGAAGCACAATGAATAAAAGACACGTTTGATCTGTAATTTGTGAAGCATTTTTACAATATTACCAGTATTTCATGCTAAAATATTTCTGATTGCATTAATACCTTAATACCACTAAACTTTATTACCCTATACTTTCCTATTTGCTAACTTAATGTTCTAAATAGGTCAATGAAAGTGGATTAGCAAAAAGAAAATGGATATTTAGCAAATAATAATTCAGTCTTACCTTAAATTGCTATATTTATACTGATAGTCTGGCATAAGTAATGACAAAGCCATTTACTAATGGAATAGGCCAAATTTTACTGAAACACATTTATTAAACTGAATAAAACAAATGCAAATAAAAGCATGAGAGATAGACAGTGACAAACCAGAAATTTGAAAACCTTTTGTTCTAACTTATTGCAAATTATTCATTATGTGAAAACTATCTTTATTCTAAAATACACAATCATGAAGAATATAGAACCTTTACAAACTTTCAGTGTTTGCTGAGTTACTAAAAAATTACTTGAGAGATTTAGTTCAGAAAGAGAAGGTAAAGATGAAGTTAAACATTACCTTTGAAAGATGATTCACAATTTATTTCTCTATTTCTGATTGAATAAGGCAGTTAGTAAGTAATTCAACCAATATTGATTACCCTCAGCTCCATAGACTGCCTGAAACGCTCAGATTCCCAACTAGGTTAAGGTGGTTAGTAATGAATATTAGATCCCTAAAAATAGATAAAGAATTTCCTGTCATATAGGGGTCTTAAAATAGAGCAGCTTTGTCTCTTTGGAGTAGATTAGATGAATCCCCCTTCAAGTGAGAAGGTGGAGTTGCATGATCTCTGAAAATTTCTACCAAATCTATGATTTCATGAGAAAAGATATCGTCTTCAGGTTTCTAGATTTTCCAGTCTAAATTGTACTCAAAAAAAAGTGACAGATGTTCATTTATATCCATGATGGTAAAATATTCTTTGGTTATGTTTGAATACAATACTCTTAAAACTATTTTCACTAATGAACTTTTCTGGGGACTAGAAACCCTGCTTATTAGAGTTGTGTGAAAGAATAATCAAATCTATTTTTTTATACTGTGTGGTTCTTATATTTAAGGTTCAGGATTTTATGAATTCATAGAATGTTGATAGTTTTTGGTTATTCTCAGATTTTGTCAGATCTCCAGTTTTAAACTCAGAGGGATGCAAATGACCAAAGAAAGAGTAATAATTGAACTCTTCTTCAGAACAGTGTTTTCCAATGTGTAGAATGTGTAGGATATCTAATCATGATAATACCTAAGGTAATTATTGGTAAAATCTGTTTTAATATATAATGATAATTATCTGCTGATTTTTAGTTGTGGCAATGATTTTTTAAAAAATTTTATAAATATGATATAACATTTTCTCTAAAAATAACTTCATGTAGGTAATAAAAATTTCAATTTACATAAAATATTAAATAATAATTGGAAAAGTTATATGTGAACTGGGTACAAAAATAGATGAAATTTGGGAATAAAAATTTACAATTTAGCAATCACAGTGCAGAAAATTTCCTTTGAATGTTTTTTTTTTAACATCTTTTTAACTTTATTTTGTACATTTAATAGTTGAAAATATAAACAATTTCAAACTATAAAGTAAACACATGAATAAATACATACATTTCTCAATTAAATGTAATATACATATAAATTTTTTTAATCAAACAATATATTACACAATATATTTCGTTCACAGTAACGCATTCATACAGTATTTGTCCTTTTGTGTCTAATATGGAATTAGAAACTCCAGAAAAAAATTAAATTCAATTAAATCAATCACACAAATTTTCAACATAAGATCTATCCAGGAATGTCTGGTAAGTCAGTTATGGAAATGAATCACCTCAGGACTATTATCAGCTGTCCTAATGTTCCCCTCTTTCCAAGGTCACTATTGGTACTTGTCATGTTTAAATTCTGAACTTAGGGAAGAAGATTAATGGAGTAGCCTGGCTGTTGGTTCCCCATCTGTTTTGGATGAAATATGTACCCTGAGTTAGCCTAGTGCTAAAATTAGTCAAAGTTCTTGAGAAGAGGTTTGCATCTTCAAAAGTCAAAGAGCTCAGTAGGCCAATGCCAAGTCAATAACATGATCACAAAGAAATGTTTAAGAGAGTGAGAAACAGGAATAAAAGTGATTATCCTGAGACCATTCTAATAGAATTTTGCATATCTGGTCCAATCATGAGCCTGTAGTCTTATATTTCATGAATTAATAAGGTTCAAGATGCATAAAGACATATGGTGGAGCCACGTTGCCTATGTCCACTCAACCTATATATTTGGAGACTGATATATAGCAATTCTCATTCATTAATCAAATTATTCAATCGAAAGTAACTTTGTGGACTTGGTAGTATGCTTTGGCCATTTTCCTAGGTCTGCAGGTTAAAATGAGCAACAAACTCTCTTGATGAATTGGGACAATAATGCTGAATACATAAAACAAATAGAAAATTGTAATACAATCTCACAGGCACCATGATCTGGGTAGATATAGCAAAATGAGGAAATACTTGAAGCAATGTATTTGGTTTTAAAATATTTAAATAATGTAAAGAAAAATCCATGGAATCATCTAACTAATTTGTATGTAATAGTACAATGGTTTTGTTGCATCTCTTCAGATGTTTTCATTTGATAAAAGAATATGTTAATGATAAACTCAGTCTCTTTTGAGTTAGCAAGATACATAAAAAAACTGGCATTAATTCAGCCTTTAATGGTTGTGGTCTTAAAGTAAGGATGTCTGAGTGCTGTTGAGAATTCTTGTCAGACAACCTTCAGTTGTTTTATGTATTGACTCCCCTTTAGAAAGCTGCATAGTCCAAGGTCACAACCCTCCCAGGGAAGCCTATTTCCAATGAGTGAGGTGTACATATAAACTCAGAAGCATTTTGATCTAACACAGCAGATCCAGAGCTCCTAAGGGGTCAGCTGACACGTTCCTCAGACCAGAACTGATGTACATCACATTCTGCCTCATCCTGCTTTCCCCTACCTCCTTTGCAAAGGTGTTGACTCCCATTAATTTTGTAATTAACATTCAGCCCACAAAACTCCACCTGAGTCAGCCTCCCAAGGGAACAAATGTTGGTGACAATGACCAACAGAGTTTTTCATAGGAGGTGAGTGACAAAATAAGATTATGGAATTGTGGTCCGGGGAACAAAAAAACACCATTCCAAATGTTCTGCAGCTCAAAAGAAATTGATATATTTAAGCAAAATTTGTATTTCTACATAGATGTTTGTATTGAATTGAATATTGTAGTTGCAGGCAGGAACAAAAATGTGAGAATCCCAGAGAACGTATGAATGAAGAAATAAAATTATTTGAAAAATGAATCATACAAGGGAGTAAAAGGGAAATAAAATAAAAATGATTCCAGTTTTATAAAATGGAAAGTTGAGGGTAGGTGTCTTATTCAGGGAGAGATGAGTGTAGATATTTTCCATGTTGACTTTGGGGAGGTGACATTTATCTATGTGTATAAATCCTAAAAGCAATTGGAAATATAATCCTAGCTCTTAGGTAACAAAGCATTTTATTGGTTCATCCACTTAATATGTCTTTGAGACTCTCAATGTTTGTTTCTGAGTAGAGTGGTGAGTTACTTTGGTAAGGCTTCTGTCATCAAAGTGCTTACAGGATAGAATCAGTGATGGACATCACACAAATAATCACATAAATAAATATATGACTGGAAACTCTATGGTCCCTGAAGATGAAGACCGGGATATTATGAAAGAATAAGGAAGGGGGCTTAATTTAGTTCTCATTAAAGGAAACAGCCATTTGCAAAATGTTCAAATGAGTTCAGAAAGTCAGGCTAGATTCTATAGGATCTTGTTGACATTGGTATATTACCCTAAGTGCCAATGAAGAGTCATTAAAAGTTGTAAGCAAGCAAGTAATGTAAGTATGAAAATGTGAGAGTCATCTAAGTCCTGGTTATAGTTGAAGTCATGGAAATGCACACTTTTTGAGAGAAAGAATAGGTAAGGGGGAAAAAAGAGGGCAAAACACATATAAACTCTCAGTGACAGGAAACAGAGGAAAAGGAAGTCATAATGCACAGAGGAAAAGAGTGCAAATGTAAGAGGCCTAGATGAGAGAATATAGTGTCAAATAAAGCAAGGTAGGTTGATACAGATTTTTTAAAAAGAGCCATCAGATTATAAATTCCAATTTTAAAATAAAGTCACACTGGTAAAATTATAATTTAAGAAGATTATTACAAAATTGTATTGCAGGATTTTGTGTTGTTGAAAGATTTCATCAATATCTCTCTGTTAATATAAACTAATTATTATACATTTCTATTACTGTTTTCCTAAGGTGGGGAAAAGGTTTTTCCTTTTCTTTTTATAATTGCCTGTTCAATGCAATTAGGTTTTGTGTGTGTGTGTGTGTTCATTTTTTTTTTTAAACTATTTATTTATTTATTTTAAAGAAACTTTAGATTACATAATGTTAAATAAAAAATATAGGTGACTCCCAAATGCCCCACTTCCTCCCCCTCCCACACTTTCCCACATTAACAACATCATTCATTAGTGTGGTACATTTGTAACAATTGATGAACACATATTGACACATCACTAACTGTGGATTATAGTTTACATTTTAGTTTAAATTCTGTCCTGCACAGTTTTGTAAGTTATGACAAAATATATAATGGCTTGTATCCATCATTGCAACATCATGCAGGACAATTCCAACGTCCCCAAAATGCCCTCATATTATACTTTTTTTTTTGCTCTCCCTCCCCTCAGCAACTTTGGTGGCCACTGCCTTCATATCAATGACACAAGTTCTTCCATTGTTAGAATAACAATATCTATAGTAGAATAATAGTAAGTTTATTTTAGTCCATTGTTCATTCCCCAATCTTGAGGATTTTGGGATGGTGATGCCCACTCTGTTTCTAATTGAGAGGGGGTTTAGATCCCATGGGGCAGATGGAAGGAACTATCTTGCTTGCAGTTGCAGACTCCCTCTGTTCTTTGGGATGGACGTTGTCCATCATCAGCACCTTGTTAATTGTCCTGGATGAGTTTTAAACTAGCTTTTATAAAATGTTTTAGAGTTCAGTTTCAGATAATTTGAGGCAGCTAAAAGCTGTTCAGATTTTGTGCCAGTTTATCCTCAATTAATTAATTAGCTAATAACTGAAATTTAGTATTTTCTAATATTGTGAAGAGAAGATATATATATATATGTAATTTGAAACAAAATCTAAAATATAGTATACGGTTATATATTTATTTCAGGCATGTAAATACTGATTCGATATCATTAAGTATGGCAGTTTAAAATTTAATTGCTCCTTTATTTCTCACTTTGTAAAAATTGTTATCTGCTTATTTTTCCCCTAAGTGTTCAAACTCAAATGTTAAACCAAACACCAATTCCAACCATTTAACAGAATATTTAAAAATTATTTAGAAATCTTTAAAAAAGAAATGGATTGTTTTACTGTATTGAGTAATAATAATAATAATATAATAATAGTAAAACAACTAATCAAATAAAAGAAACCTAGAGGCTTTGCCATTGCTTTTATGTTAGTTAGAAACCTCAAATCATAAAATCAATAATAGCACTCATGGGCATGTACTAAGCTGAAACAACACCAATTCTTCTCTTTTAGACACTCCAGTGCCACTGAGGCTTGCTATCAAACTACATTTTATGTCTTCTTGCTTACAATCTTTAGTCAGTAATTTAAATTCTATGAAGAACTCCCAGGTCATTTAGAAAACATGGATCTTTTTAAAGACTATTATTACGTGATATGTGGCCATAATATATCAAATTATTACATTGTTTATATTCTTCTGTCAGTTTGAAGAAGCCATCAGTTCGATGGTATGCTCAGATATAAGTGTTAAATAAAAAAGATAAATTGTGTGGGCAACAACATTCTCTATAAATTAAATACACTAGACTATAGAGATATTCCCAACCTCTAAACCAGATAAAATTCTTTGGGGCGGCTATGGAGAATACGCCTGAACAAATTGCTCTGCTGTTCAGATATATATATTTAATCATCTTTTAAAGTCTTCCTGATATAGTCAGTGTCTATTCTTGCCCAAATCTACCTCCTCCATCTTTAAAATTATCTACATATAAATCTTTTATTTTCAATAGGTGAATTTTAACTCTTTAATTACAGTAAAATTATCTCAAGTGAATTCCCTAAATTGTAGATTTAAATAGTTTTCCAAGGGTACCCTTCATGTTTTCCTATTCTCATCTTTGTTCACTTTATTCCAACCCCTTTCTGTCGTATCCTTAATTCTATAGCTCTGCTCTTCCTCAAAAATTGAAGGAAATATTTCCTCATATGTTTCTGATCACTCCTTCCTCACTTGCTCCATGTCCTCTGCAAATCTGTTCTGGAATTCTTTCTGTCAAATGGGGGAAAAGTCAATAAATTCATATCCTCCTTCAAACTGTAAATTTTACACTTTTTTGTCGAGCTAAAATTTTCAGATAATAAATTACAAATGCTACCCCTATTTTTCTACAATTACTCACTTTAATCCCCTTACATCATGGTTTCAAGTCCATTAAATATGGATTTGTTTAAAATAAGGAATCATCATTCAATTTTTAATTTCATTGGCATCATCTAAATTGGCTTCTGGTTCACGGGATTTTCCATGTTCTCTGCCTATCATACAAATTTCCTGCATATAATTCAAGCTATTCAGGTATTAAGTATAATTTTGAAACCTTTCAATTTATTTCTATAGGCAATTATCAGATATTATCTATTCATCAAGCATTACCTATATATTCCAAAGTTCTCTGTTGGATCTCTACTCCTGTGTCTGAGAAGGTAAGAGAATCTTGGGAATCTCATTCTTTTATAGGTTTCAACTCTCTCTCATCATTTTCCAGTCCCAATTTTCTAATGGCTCTTGAATATTTTCATATGAATATCCTACCTTAAACTAAATTTTCCTTCCTTCTGCAGAAAAACATTTATTTAATTTTAACATGAATCTTTTAGGTACTTTGCCAAAATTTTCAAAGTTATATGTGACAATATTATGTGCCCAGTCATATACTGCCACACATCTGTCAATCTCAAACAAGGTGCAGATGAATTAATATATTAATTGAAATGAAGAATAATCAGGCTACTTATGTTGGAAGAGACATAAGTAGCCTGATTATTCTTCATTTCAATTAATATATTTTATTCCTACTACCAACACTAACAATTATTTTAAATTTTGAATTAATTATTGGAAAAGACAATAAAATATATGAAAACAGAATAGGAATCTATACTTCCATATGTCCACCATCAGACTAAACAATTAACAATACTTTATATATCTTATTTCATATATGGACTCACTGATGTTGTTACTGTTTTTGGTTTGCTTTTTCTCTTTGCTGGAAAGTTAAAAATCTAGGACATCATTTGATATATAATTACTGAGATGTGATTAATTATACATAGTTAATAAGAAGAACTATATATAATTAATCAGATATAATTACTTATATGTGAGGTAAAGAATCAAATAAAAAGGTTTCATTTTTAATATTCACACTTTTTTATTTGCCAAGTTCTATCATTCACATAACTCATTACTTGATGCATATATGGAAAATTAGAAGTTTAAAATTGAATTACATTCTTATGATCACATATTGCTTATTATATAGTCTATTTTTTTCCTTTTTTATTCCTCTTTTTTTAAGGATGTACCAGGAATTAAACCCAGGACCTCATGCACTGAAGCATGCACTCAATCACTGAGCTATACGAGCTCCTATAATCTATTATCAACTATTATTCTTTTATTTATACTTACTTCATTAATTAAAATGAGAGTTACATATATCTAAATAAACTGGTCAGTTTTATTTACCACTTCTTTAAAAAATTTTATATATATCCAATTATATTATTTATTGACTATCAATAAATATATCATAAAAATTAAGAAACTTGTAAAAAATACATTGAAGAATTCTGAGTCCTACCAATGTGGAGAAGTAGTGTCCAGACTTATTCTCACACCTGAAAAAGAAACTGAAAATCCAGAAAAAATATATTAAACATTATTTTTCAGGCATTCAACATCAGGCAGCCCAGGGCAGAGGGCCCTGAGAAAGAGGAAGCAAAACAGGTGGGCTCTAAATTACAGACGTAATGGCAAGGAGATGATACCCAGGAGCAGCTTGTTTGGAGGTTATGTGGAAGTTCTTCAGGCAATGAGGAGCACCTGAGAATACGTGAAAGGGTTGCTTTGTTAGATCAAACACTGAAGGGGGAGAAGAGAGAATAAGGGCAGAGGAGGGGCCCAGCGCTTACCTAACCTTGGCTCTTGCAAGGGCCATGGCAGAATCGGGTAAGAGGAGTGCATGTGGATCCTGGACTCTTGCCTATATTGTGAGGCAGAGGAGATAAGTGGGGTTTTCCTGTGGATACTGGGGATTGGCAGTTTTAAACAATTCAGCATGAAAATCAGAATCAGCAAGGGCTGTTTGGAGAAGCTCACGGAAGATCTTATCCAAGCCATATGGAGATACATGCCTTGCTAGGTGTGCTTAAACCCAGGGTAGGGCTAGCCGGGGTGTTCACTCAAAAGGGAAACTTATGACTAGGCAAAAATGGCAAGGCACCTGGACTATTTAGCTCAGGACTGATTGACATATGTGTGAGAAAATTATGTGAGGGCAGGGAAAGAACCACCTAAAAAGATTAGAAAAACTAATCCTTTGAGCTCACACAGCTAAGAATAATTTGTGTTCCCAATAGCACTACTAACAGTCCTGATTTGCCTGGGACTGTTCTACAAAGCCCATCAATTCCAGGCCAACTGGGACAGCTAATCACACTAACCAAAAACCATTTGGAAAAGCTCATAATTCAAAGAATATTGAGTAGGGTAATCAGAAGGATATATTATTGTAAAAGTGGTAAAAAGTTAGTCATAGATAGAAGACTGCTCTTATTTTGCCTAACAAAGCTTAAAAGCTAGTATCAAAAGGATGTATTTTTCTAAGTAACTTAATTGCTCAAACATATTTATAGGGACACAAGTATGCACAATACCCAACTAGATATTTTTTGCAATGTCTGAAATCCAATGAAACATTTCCAGGCATGCAAAGAAGCAGAAAAATATGACCCATTGTAAAGAGAAAAATCAATCAGTAGAAATAGATATGGAAATAACACAGAGGACAGAATTAGATAGCAAGGTCATTATAAAGGTTAGTATAGCCATTTTTCATTTATTCAAGAAGGGGGATATGGCAGTTTAAAGCTATTTTGTGCACACCAGAAAAGATCATGCCCTTGGAGCTTATCCATTCCTGTGTGTGTGGGACACTTTGATTGGAATGTATTAAGTGGTGGTACTTGGATTGGATTGCTTCAGTGAGACAAGACCAAGGGTAGGTCTTGATTTTCTTGCTGGAGTCCTTTATAAATGGAGGACTGAAAGCAGAGCAAACAGAGAAAAAGCAGCAGAGACAGAGAAATTCAGAGAGATTAGAAGAGATTGGGCCTGGAGGGGAGGGGTGGGGAAGATGAGCCATACTGAGCTCAGGGAATAAGTAAGCCTGGAGGAGGAAGAAGAAGCTTGGAAGTGAGGCAGAGACCCAGACTGGCAGATCCTCCATTGTGTGTTGCCATGTGGCAGGAGTCCAGGATTGCCAACAGCCAACCTTTGGTGAGACAGATCTCTGTTGGTGCCTTGATTTGGACATTTTCACAGGCTCAGAACATTTTTTTTTGTTTTGCTTTTTTTTCCCCCCTGAGATGGCTCCCTCATCTATTTGCTCATTGTTTTTGCTCATTGTCTGCTCGTTGTTTTTTCCTCATTGTCTGCTCATTATCTGCTCATTGTTTCCTCATTGTCTTGCTTGTAGTCTGCTCATTGTTTCTTTGTGTGGCAGTTTGATGTAATTATGAATTCCAAAAATATAATTGAATCATGCTTGTAAACTGATCTGTTAATCTGGGCATGATTAGGTTAGAATTAGGGTGTTGAGCCTCACCCCTTGGTGGGTGGGGAATCGAATATAAAAGGCAAGGCAAAGGACAGTTGAAGCAGTCTTTTGAGAAGCAGTTTTGATGTTGGAAAGAAGGCCCCAGGAGAAGAGAAGCAAGCCATTCACCTGACGTCTGCAGCTGACCTTGTGGAGGAAACAGGAGCTAAGCCTGGAGAGAAACACAGCCCCGGGAAGAGAGGAACCCCAGAAGCCTGAACTCTGGCAAATGCCAGCAGCTGTCTTGCTCTAACACGTAGCAATGGACTGTGCTGAGAGAAGAAACTTAAGCTTTATGGCCTGGTATCTGTGGACTTCTACCCCAAATAAATACCCTTTATAAAGACCAACCCATTTTTGATATTTCACATTAGCACCCCTTTGGCTGACTAATACACGTTGCTTATTGTTTTTGCTTGTTGTCTGCTTGTTTGGTTGGTTTTTTTTTTTTTTTTTTTTTTTTTTCCCTCAACATCTGCTCATTGTCTTCTCATTGTTTGTTTGTTTTCTTTAGGAAGCCCCAGGAATTGAACCCAGGATCTCCCATGTAACATGCAGGCACTCAACTGCTTGAGCCACTTCAGCTCACAGAAGCTTTAAAGCTAATAAATTTCTATTATAAAAGCCACTCATTTCTGGTATATTGCTTCCAGAAGCTTTTAGCAAACTAATGCAGAAATTGGTACCACGAGTGGGGTGTTGTTGCTATGCACATACCAAAAATGTGGGAATGTTTTTGTAAATGGGTAAGGGGAAGATTCTGGAATATTTGTGAGAGGCTTGATAGAAGAGGCCTAGATTTCCTTGAAGAGACTGTTGGGAAAACTATGAACACTAAAAACACTTCTGATGAGGCCTTAGACAGAAATGGTGAGGGTGTCATTGCAAACTGGAAGGAAGTCACTTGCCTTAAAGTGCCAGAAACCTTGACAAAATTGACTCCTGATGTTAGGTGTAAGGCATAATTTGAAGTTGACAAGTTTGAATATTTAGATGAGGAGATTTCCAAATTAATGTAGCAAGTGTGGCTTAGATTCTCCTTGCAGCTTACAGCAAAATGTGAGAAGAAAGGGATATGGTGAAAATTGAACTCCTGGGCACAAAGAAACCAGAACTGATGGTTTGGGAAATCGCAATCTTCCAGAAAATAAGTCCCCAGAGAATGGGACTTAACTGAACATGGAACCTGAAGTGAGGACTTAACTGAACATGGAACCAGACAGTAATTTCAGAGTAAGTCAAGATTGGAAATGCAGTTATCCTGAAAGGATTTTCAGAAAGTCCTATTGTCTGATGGTTGGGAACCCTGTGAACTGCTATCTAAAGCAAAATGGTTTTTGTAAGATTTGTATGAATGAAACCACTCTCAGCTTAGACTAAAATGGATGGGAAGGAAGGGGATGAATGGAAAACAACTTCAAGGGCGCAACCGTGGAAGCTGAGGTATGGACTGAAGACATCTTCTCAGGCCAAGAGAGTGACCCCACCTAGGAATAGTTTGCTCTGGCATTTGAAGAGGTGTGTCTTCCACCCCATTGTTCATAAAGAGTGCTGCCTCCTCAGCTTTAAAGACAGTGGAGCACATTCCCTGGGGATTGGGGAGAGTTAGGTTACTACCCCACTCTTCTGAGGGATTGGGCCTCTTCCCCAGAGATTAAGGAGAGTTTAGAAGTCACCCCAGTGTTCTTGGAGTATAAGGCCTTGAGCTTGGCCATCTCCCAGGTACTTCATGATGATAGGACTGAAAAATAGCTGCTGGGCAAGTCCTTGAAAGGGGTGGGACTCCTGGTCCATGAGCCCCTAAGGAGAAGAAACCTTCATTCTATAGCTGACTCTCAGACTTGGAAGTCTAATGGAGTATTCCTTGAAGGTTTTAGGAACTGTTCAGGACCCATGACCTCTCTTTTCCCTCCAATTTCAACCTATAATAATGGAAATGTTAACCCATATGTCTATCCCTCCTTTGTATACTGGAAGCAAATAACTTGTTTTCTGAGTTTCATAGGTCTACAGCCAGAGGAGAATTTTGTCACAACACAGACTTCATGCCTATAACTGATTTTGATGAGATTTTGTACTTAGCATTGTTGCTGAAATGATTTAAGTTTTTGAAATATTGTGATAGAATGAATACATTTTGCATATGGAAAATACATGTCTTTTGGGGATCTAGAAGGTGGAGTGTGATAGTTTGAGGCTTTTTTGTGGACCCCAGAAAAGATCATCTTCTTAAAGCTAATCCATTTCTATGTGTAGGACCCTTTGACTGAATTGGATTCAATTAGGCACCTTTGCTTGATTGCTTTAGTAAGGTATGACCCACGGCAGGTCTTGGTCCTCTTGCTGAAGCCCATTATTAGTGGAAGACTGGAAGCAGAGACACATAGAGAAAAAGTGACAGAGATAGAGACACACCAAGAGACTGGAAGAGACAAGGCCCAGAGAAGAGGGGAGAGATGAGCCATATGCCTGATTACCCACAGCTGAGCCTGGAGATGAAGTAAGTCTGGAGCAGGAGGCAGAGACCCAGAGTGGCAGAATCTCCATTGTG
This sequence comes from Tolypeutes matacus, assembly GCA_026826555.1. Taxonomy (NCBI): domain Eukaryota; kingdom Metazoa; phylum Chordata; class Mammalia; order Cingulata; family Chlamyphoridae; genus Tolypeutes; species Tolypeutes matacus. Next base: position 2,073,201 of record JAKSZT010038599.1, read on the forward strand.
TCTTGCCACATGGCAGGAGTCCACGATTGCCAGCAGCTCATCTTCAGTGAGATAGCATCTCTGATGATGCTTTGATTTGGACATTTTCACAGTCTCAGAACTGTAAGCTTTTAACCTAATAAATTCCCATTATAAAAGCCAGTCCATTTCTTGTATATTGCACCCAGCAGCTTTTAGCAAACTAAGAGAGAACAGGAAACATTGAGCATTGGATGTTGAAACATGGAAGATACAAAAACAGCTCAAATCAAACTTCTAGAAATAAAACTACCATGTCAGAGATGAAAATACATTGGATAGAATAAAAAGCAGATTAGATTCTGTAGAAGAAAAGAGGAGTAAATAGAGATAGTGTAGTGTAACACAGAGAAAATAGACTGAGAAAAACAAAACAAAACAGAATCTCAGTGAACTGTAGGAAAATTTTTAGGCAACCATATATATATATTTATTTTCTGTCCCTGAGGCAAGAAGGGATAGAAGGGACAGGAAAATATATTGGAGGAAATAATGGCTTACCTGTCAACATGTGATAAAAATTATAAAGCCTGAGCTCAAATGAGCTTAACAAAATCCAAGTGCAATAAACATGACGAAACCTATACCAGGTCCCAGAAAATTGAAATTTCTGAAAGTCAATAATAAAGGGAAATATTTAAAAGAATTCAGTGAAAAAAATTTGACACATTATACTCAGAAGAAAAAGGTAAACTTTACAGTTGGAAACAATGTGAGGCAGAAGACAGAGAGGAACACAATTTTTAAGGAATATTGAGCAAACAAACAAAAACTATCAACCTAGATTTCTGTACCCCGTGGAAAAAATTTTTAAGAACTGAAGGTAAAATATGCTTTTTCAGCCATATGTAAGGAAAAGAATTCATCATTGGTAAACACTCAATAAAGAAATATTGACAGAATTCCTCAGTAAGTAGAAAATTGATATCAGATGAGAATCTGTACCCAAACAAAAGAATGAAGTATTGGAATTAGTAAATTTATGGGAAAATATAACATAACTTTAAAAATATATGGTTTGCCAGGCCCCATGCGCAGATGTGCAGCCAGGCCCCGCAAGCCATGCAGCAAGATGATGATGTAACAGGAGAGTGACACAAGGAAAAGCCAAGACGAGACGCACCGAAAACCCAGGAACTAAGGTGGCGCAGGTGATAGGACGCCTCTGTCCCATATTGAATATTCCGAGGATGGAATCCCAGTGAAGACAGGAGGAGAGGATGAGAAGAGAGGGCAGGAAACGGACACAGAGTTGCCCAGTGAAAGGACACAGAAACAGCAAGAATCAGGGGGAGGGGAGTTGTAAAAATGGATAAAAGTAAATAAATAAATAAATAAATAAATCCTTAAAAAAAAGTATAGGGAGGAAGACACAGACTATAGTTAGTAGTACTTTGATGATGCTCTTTCATGATTTGTTAACAAATGTTTCACAAAAATACAGAGTGTTTGGGGGTTGATGTGTGGGAGCCCTGTATGATGTTATGCATGTTTGTTCTGTAAGTTCATGATGTTTATTGAACACTTATAATTTATGTATGTTCATGTATGAATGATAGACTTCAATAAATTGTTTAAAAAATGTATGGCTTATTGTTTAAGGCAAAAATGATAATTCTGTGTGGTTTCAACATATTTAGAGGTAACATATTTGGCAAAAATAACACAAATTACAAGAGGCAAAATGGAATTGTTTTATGTAAGATTATTATAGTTTACATAACCTAGTATATAGTTATTTAAAGGTAAATACCTTAAAATACATAAATTATCAAAGTCATCAAAGAAAGAATTCAATAGCTCTCTATCCATTAAAAATATAGGAATTTTTGCAAAACTCTATCTCAAAGGGGAACTCCAAGCCCAGGTGGCTACAAAGATGATTTGAACAAAACAATTAAAGAGGACATAATACTACTTCTTTGAGTCTTCCATAGAACTGAAAAAAAAAAAAAGTACTAATTTTGGCTAATTTTATGAGACCAGCAGTACCCTGATCCTAAAACCAAATGACGTTGCAGCAAAAGAAATATATGAAGTTTCATCAAATTGAATCCAAAGATATATATTTAAAAAGACAACAAACTAAGGCCCACATGGCATTTAATTCAGGAATACAAGTTTTGATTTACACTTGAAAATAAACCAATTTAGTTCACATATTAATAAGATGAGAAAAGGGAAGCGGCTGTGGCTCAATCAGTAGGGCTCCCGTTTACCATATGGGAGGCCCTGGGTTCGGTTCCCGGGGCCTCCTGGTGAAGGCAAGCCCGCCCACACAGCGTGGTTAGCTGACCCAGCGAGCTCAAGCAGCAAGGGGGGGATAAATGAATAAATAAATAAAATCTTTAAAAAAATAAATAAATAAGATGAGAAAGAAAACTGATATGTTTATCTCAAAAATTTCAGAATAAGCTTTTGATAAAATTCAGCATCCATCTCTAATAATAAAAAAAAAAATCTCAGCAAACTAGGAATAGAAGGAACAGTCTTCAACCTCGTAAAGATCACCCCATATAAAACCTACTGAGGAGAAAACCATTGTGACCTTGGAATAGGCAATGCTTGATTAGATATAGCATGAAAAGCATGATTCATTTAAAATAGGTAAATTAGACTTCATCAAAATTAAATGAAAAACAAAATTTCTTTGTTCTTAAATGTCACTGTTAAGAGAATGAGAATGAGAAGACAAGATATAGACTGGGAGAAAATCTTCACAAAACTTGTATCTGATAAAGAATTTGCACATAGAATATATAAAATACTCTAAAGTCTAAATAAAAAGAAACCAAAAAAGCAAATTAAAAATCTCAAAAATTTTTAACACACTATCAAAGAAGATATACAAATCGCATAAAGAGTCCATTAGTCATCAGGTAAATGCAAATTTAGAAATACTAAAAGTAAAAGGCTGGCCATACCAAATATTGGAGAAGATGTTGAGGAACTGGAACTCTTGTACACTGCTGAAGAAATATAAAATGCTAAAACCACTTTGGATAATAGTTTGGGCATTCTTTCAAGAGTTAAATATACACCTACCATGTAGACCAACCATTCCATTATTAGAGTGTTCACCCATATGAATGAAAGTTTATGTCACACTAAAACATATATGAAAATTTTATTTGTAATAGCCCAAAATGGAAAAAAAAAATTCAAATGTTTATCAACTGGTGAATAGATTAACAAATAATAGTATGCCCATGTAAGGTATGCTACTCAGCCATTTAAAGGAACAACATGGAAGAATCTCAGAATAATTATACTGCCTGAAAAAGCCAGGCATTCAACTTAGATTTCTTTATAGTAGTGAAAGTAAGCAAATGGTTGCCTATGGGTCACAACTGTGGCAAGGGAGGATCATTGGTGTGGGGTGTCAGTGATGGATGATGCATGGGAAGATGCTCACCTGCATGTGTTCAAGTGTTCATGGGACATTGTCACATTGGCTGGAGATCCACACAATAACCGAAAGAATATTGAATTCCCATCCTGGGGAGCTCTGCCATGTTCTCTAATGAAACAGCAAGAATCCCCCGAGTACAGGGACAGTGCCTAGTAAAGGAGGATGGTCTATTTTTTTTTTTTTTTTATTATGGGTAAAAATCAAAATTCTCACAATACATACAAACATTTACGATACAGAGAAGATTAGCATGGCCCCTGCGCAAGGATGGTCTATTGCAATGGGCCCTTTATATTGATGACTGTACTTATGAACCTTTTCCTTTAAATTAAAACTTAGCCTAGTATTATATGTTGCCTAAGAGTTACCTCCTGAGTGCTTCCTTGCTCAAATGTGGCCTCTCTCTAAGCCAAACTGAGCATGTAAACACACTACCTTCCCTCTGGCATGGGACAAGACTCCCTGGCACCTAGGGATTATTACCAACTGCCAACTAGCAATGCACCTGGAAAAAGACCTTGACCCAAAAGGGGAAAGTGTAAATAAAAATGAGTTTTTATGGCTAAGAGTATCAAAATGAGTCAGGAGGTCATTCCTGAGGGTATACTTATGCATGTCTCATCGGGGTTCTCATTGACTGCCACAGTAAATATTGCTTAAATAGCGGGGCTCCTATGGCTCTGGAGACATCCAGACACTATAAGCAGGGCAGAAAGCTCAGGACCTTGACACCCTCCCAGTGGGCCCTACTTTGAATGCTCCCCAGTGTGATAGAGTTGGACTCATTTGTGGTTTACCTACACATGGCTCTTCTGCCCCTTCTATTTGAGCCTAGTTAGTACTAGACTTGATAAGTGTATGTCCAAGAGACTTAAATCTTTGGGCTGTCCATGTGCCAGTTGTGCCCTGAATCTCAACAGTTGCAAAACCTACTCTCCAGTTCATCGGACCCAACCAGGACAACTAACAAGGAAATGATAATGGACAATGCTCATCCCAAGAAACAGAGAGAGTCTGCAACTGCAAGCAAGGTAGTCCCATACCTCTGCCCCATGGGGTATAAGCCCTCTCTCAGTTAGAGGCAAAGTGGACATCACCATCCAAGAATCATCAGGATTGGGAAATGAACAACGGATTAGAGTAGACTTACTATTGTTTTACTATAGACTTATTGTTATTCTAGCAATGGAAGAAAGTTTATCATTGATGTGGAGGCAGTGGCCACTGGAGGTTCTGAGGGGAAGGAGATGGGAAAACAGGTGTAATATGGGGGCATTTTCAGGACATTAGAATTGTCCTGAATGACATTGCAATGATGGATACAGACCATTATATATTTTGTTATAACTTACAAAGTTGTGTGAGACAAAGTATAAACTATAATCCATGCTTAGTGGCAATGCCACAATATATGTTCATCAATTGTTACAAATGTGACACACTATTGAAGGGTGTTGTTAATGTGGGAAAGTGTGGGATGGGTAAGGAGTGGGGCATATGGAAATCCCCTATATTTTTCATGTAACATTTATGTAATCTAAAGTCTTTTTTTTTATTTTAAAAAGTATTTAAAAAATGGTTTCCTATGGATGAGGAGCAGAAAGTGGCAAAGAGAAGCTATTGAGCATGGATATATTCATCATTTTTATTGTTTTGTTAATTTCACAGGTGTATTCACTTTTCAAAACTTGTCAAATTGCATACTTTAATTATATATAGTTAATTATACATCTATTATAATACAAAAATCCTTAAAATGAAAATATGACATATATTGCATATTTGGTAGTTGGTGGAACAATTTAGAAAAATTGCCACAATTTTCTTGACATTTCTTTTAAAAGGAGAAATCTACATCCCTTTCCCTTGGATCTGGAGAGGCTTATGACTGCTTCAACAAATAGGGTGCAGAACAAGTAACATTGTGTCACTTTCCCCAAAAATGTAAAAAGTTCCCAGTATGATCTTCTTTTCTTCCAAAACCTATCACTGTCCATATCTCATCTATTTGAAAAGTGAGTTGTAAGTAAGTTGCACTGACATAGCATCACCATGTGGAACAGGAGAGGATTGAGGCTTGGAAGTCTGGGCCTGTCATGGACCAAATCTAAGGTTGAAAGAGAACAGGACATGCCATTAATATGAATCTCTTCACATAAAGAGGAATCAGCTTTAAATGAGCTATTTAAAGCTCCAAGGAGTGCAGAGTAAATAATATGCATGCTGTACTTCATCCCAAAGCTAGAGGCAGGAGGGGAATGCGGCCTCAGTGACTTACAGCTGAGCACCTGGCTAGGTGTGCAATAGAACAGCAATCCTCAAAATGGGGTGGGTTTAAGATAATCAATTAGAAACCAGGAAGGAAATATTTTGACTTCTATTTTGTTTCCACTGTATTTTCTTTTAGCTTCTATTTTTGTACAAGTGTTTTTGACATGCATAAGAGTAATGAACTGATACACATAGGTAATTTAAAATAAATATGCATACTACTTTTGGGGAAGCATGCTACTTTCTTATGCCCTCGAGAAAACTGGAAAAAGCCCAGACCTGATGCACAGTCAGGAGGTCGCGAGAGACATGTTTTCATATTTTAAAGGGCAAAGGCTAAATGAGAATTCTGCCTGTTCTCTGAGAATGAATAAATTTGCCTTGGGTCTTTCCTTTTAATTTATTTCAAATTAGTATTCTTGTAGAGAACAGATCAAACTCTAGAATTCAATATTCCTAGGTTTGAATTTGACCTCTGTTATTTAATAGCTATGTGACTTTGGGCAATTTTCATATAAAATCTGTATGATTCATTTTCCTAATCCATAAAAATAGAGTAAATTATACTTACCACATGGAAGAGTTGCAAAATTAAAAAGAATAATATTTGTAAATTGCTTACCGTAGTGTTGTTATATTAAAAAAGATGACAATGTCATGTATTTTTATTACATGATAAATCTCCATATTAAGACTAGTAGTTGGCAGTTAATCAAAAGTTTATTTAAAGCCTAGTACCTGTAAAAATGATACCTACATGCCCTAAAAGATTGTGTAACTTTAATCACTAATCATGTGATGTAGGTCTATGGTCATTTTTACATCTCCTCCTTCCTGCCTTCCCTCCTTCCTTCTTTCCTTTCTTTCTCCCTTTCTTTTCTTCCTTTTTTATGATCACCTGATTGAGTTCTAATCCAGGTATCATGCAAAAACCACACCCATGATACATTTACAGTTTGCAGTCTATTTCCTGACACCTTAAAAACACTAGAAAAACAAACTGATGGAAACTACTACCTATATTACCTATAAAATTTCCTCCAGATAGTTACATTTTCTGCTACGTGTCATTTAAGCAAATATTGTCCATGATTCATCCTTAATGTCTCTTCACAATTATCCAACTTAGCTTTCATAGAAAAAAATCATTCTTTAACATCAGAATTTAACAATTTAGATAATTGTTAAGAGAACAATTAATTGTAATAACAGCTACAACTTAAATAAATAAGCTTCAGAACAAATACTGATCAACATTGATGAATTTCCAGCACACCTGGTAAGAGTGAACATGAGTGAGTATAAGGGAGATTGTCCAATAATAGCAGTAAGTGGCTATTATCAAGGATATTTTCATATGGAAATAGAAAAAGGTTGTTTATTTCGTTAATTGTTGTTCACTTACCAGAGTTTCTTCTCCGTTACTATGAATGTATCTAAGTATCCAATGGATGGTTGCACCAAATGTCCTTTAAAAGTTTTTCCAGTGACGTAATTTATAAACCTATTAAATTAAACAAAATTCAGTTTTATTCTTGAATGCATTTTCATATCACTGCTGCATAGTAAGCTGATATGAAGTTAGACCTTATCCTGTCTTTTGTTATTAAGTAACGTAAAGCTGCTAATGTTTTGTTGAACAGAATTAGGAATAAAACAAAGGAAGGCAGTTAATAAGTTTATTTAATAAATTCATTTTATTCAGGATTTCATGATTTTTAAAGGTCTTTAATCACAATGATATGACAATGTAAAATGCATGTTCAACTTCTATTTTAAGACGTTTTTCTCTGAATGAGGAATAAATTGTTTTTCTACTTCTGGTAATATTGTTTAATTTTTCTTGGAAAATATGAAATAATAGTATAAAACACAGTGATAAATAACCAATAATTTGTTGTTTGGCAATATAATTTTATATGAAATAACTTAAAATCAAATGGGAGCTCCTCAAATATGTCTATTCTACATAATAAAGCTATTCTTTAAAAATAGAAATAATATTCTTACCTAAATGAAAAATAGAATAATATTACTAATTTCAAAAACAAAGAAATAGTCTAAATTGTTATTTGTTCTACAATGGACAAATTTCTAAAACAGGGAAGTTGTGTGTGAAAGAGAAAATGAGAGAGAGGTTAGATTAACATGGTTGCAAACATACAGTATTTTAAAAATGTCAATAATTTATAATCACATGATTTTCGATTGGAAAGATGCATTAAAAATTACTACACTTTAATTGCCCACCCCACTCTACATGATAGTGTATGGTAAGTGATCAAAATGCAACTACATATCATAAGTAACAAAGTGGGATTTAGAAGGTTGATAAAAATTTTTAATAGTCATAAGTTTCAAAGAATTTCATTCAAGATATTGAAATGGAGAATTCCTTCTGAGATACTGCTATCTTGAAGAGAGAATCTTTCTTTCTCACTCCAAAGGTTCAGTGCCAATCCTCTCTAGTTTGGGTTTTGTTTGTTTTGTTTTTGCTCTTTGTTCTTTATAGTAGTTTTTATTTTTCCTGTGTGGGGAGAAAAAAATCTCTTCAAAGTAAACTAAGATCATCTAACCCACCTATTTGATCCCATGATATGAATAGTAGGGATTAAAGATGCTCAATCAAAAATAGGAGATTACAAATATTTGAAAACAAGTCTTGTTTGTATGTTTAAAACCCCGATAAAATTGTGCTTAATCTTTTAGGAGAAGAATGTTCTTAACTTCTATGTGTGGCCAGTTAAATATTTTATTTCTTTTGAGTTTGTTCTCTCATGCCTATTTGAAAGAATAATACTTTCCTGTTAGCCATTATATTTTCCTTTGTGTACATCAAACAAGGAATTGTTTTCTTCTTTTTTAGGTCTCCAATTTTTCATGACATCTTTAAATACCCATAACCACAGTAAACCAAGCTCTGGATAAAAAAGAAAACTTGGCACAACTTTCCTGGAGATAGCTTTGATTTGAATTATCTCCACCCATCCATGATTTGACTTCATTCAAATTTTCAGGTTTTTCAGATAACTGACGTCTCATGTTATATGTATATATTATTCTTAGAATCCTATGAATACATTTTTGGGTGGAATTTACAATCCATCCAAATTTTATGATTCAACCTCTCCATTAATATTTAAAACTGATACTAACACAAACACAAATATTAATATCAGCCAAAATGTATTTTTTAAATGTATCAGGCATTATGGCATGCTCTGATAGCACTAAGAATTATCCATTTAAACTTCACAACAAAGTAATGAGGTATTTGCTACTTTGCAGGTGAAGAAATTGAGATACAGAAGAGGTGAGGAAATTGAGTCACAAAGGAATTAAGTTGTCTCATTTCAAGTCTAGGCTGCTAAATCTTAGGCTAAATTGCACCTATGGATCAATGGTGTTAATATCTCTCTTTGCAACTCAACCTTCAAAGCCCTTTATTAATAATTTTTGTTACCATAATTATTTATATGAAATACTTATATGTGTATATATATATATATATATATATATATATATATATATACACATATTAGTATGTAAGCATAAAGATGTGCATCCTTTAATCCTAGCCTGAACATTAGGGCATGGCCAATATAATCATGGTTATATCCAACTGTACATCGATATATCTGCCATTGCTATATTTAATTAGTTTTCATGAAGGACTTGCAATAAAATGCTAAATATACAAGTTAGCAAACACATCATTTGTTTTCACTCTAGTCAATATAATATAGTAGATTTTCATTTCCATCTAGAAATACATTGTTATTCTATTTAGAATGTGATGTCTGATGCACCTTACCCTCCTGACCTGCTAGTATATATCTGGCATTGAGAAAATATTAATCTCCTGCATCCTGTTTCCCAGAGGTGCAGAGAGAATTTTAAACATATCTTAACAAACTCCTATATTTCCTAGTGGCTCATATATTGCTTTTAATATTTTTAATTAATGTAATCACCATGAAGGCTTATTGATTTTGGTTACTTTATCTCCAGGGCTTATCAAAATGCCTATAAAAAAACAGGCATTCAAAGTCAGTTGACGGGCTAATTTGCTGAATCTACTCTCCCCATTACCCACTTTATAAAATGATTCCATATTTTCTTCTCTCATTAGCTATGCAGAAAAATAAATTATTTGTCTCCCATCCCCTCAAAGAATTCTTTTCTAACTCGTTTTAATATAACAATTTTGGAAAGTGTGAGTAACTTCACAAAAAGAAATATTTATAAGCATAAAAATCCAATCATTTTGAACTGTGTATTCTTCATAGTAATAGGTTATGGACAATATAGATTAATGTCATATTTTAATGTGGAAAATTATTTATATTACAATTATTTTATTATTTAACAAAGAGGGATAAATAGATCCAAGTGTCTAAGCTTACCTACCATTGCATTTTTCAATAAGTGGCAGAACCAATACCATAATCTGGAGAATAAACACACTACATTAAATCATGATACAATTCATAGATGATCTATGACTTTTCTTTTCGTTTGCAATTTTGTTTAACTTATGTTTAAAATGGGATTTTAACTTTTTCTGTTCCACAGACCCCTTTGCCAGTCAGGTGAAAACCATGGACCCCTTATTAGGTCCACAATATACTGTGTATTATTTAATAAATATATCACACCTGCACCAACATGTCACCAAAGAATAATGTTGTTTTTCTTAAATGTCAACTCAAGCTCAAGGACCCCTGATTAAGAACCCCTGGTTTAAAACCAACAACAAGGGTACATAGGAAGTCCATTCTTTGGCTATGACTTGATATATTCTATTTGGAACTTTATGCCTGATGCACCGTGCACTCCTAACCAGCTAGTACAAATATAGCAAAGAGTAGATCATGAAAATAAATTGGAAAATATCCAAAAAGGATCTAAATAAACAAAAGCGATATACCTGGTACATTCACAGAAAACAATGAAAAGCCAATTTCCCATAAATTAGTGTACATATTCAATGCAATCCAATCAAAATCTGAAGAAAGTGTTTTGTGAACTGTGCCAAGTTTATTATAGGAGCAGGATATTTCTTCTCTACTGTTGTTTTTTCTTCTCTGTTGAGAGTGCTTCATTACAAAGATCCTTCTGCCCTCTCTCTGCCTTCTCACTCACGCATACAGAGGAGGAGGAATGCCTTAATGTGATTGGTAAGTTTGGATGAAACCCAGCCTCTTCCTTATCCCTTTCTAATGGGAATAAACTGTTCACAAAGAGCATGCATACGCTTCTGCTCTTTTCAGCTAAGGCAATATGACTCTAAGAGGAAAGATTAGTTCCATCCAACAGAGTTGATATCTGAGTAACCATGCTTATTTCTCATCTCACTTGCCTCCAGATGTAAGCCACACTTCACAAACAATTAGATCTATAATTGAGGTAATGATTTTATCCTATTTACCTTACTGGGTTGCCTGTTCACAGTTGTTTCAGAAGTTGGCAGTTAAAGGGTAGTGCTATTAATTAGACCCCTTTAAATCCCAATACTATTTCCTTTTTTTTTTTCCCCACAGGGTATTGAGCCAAGGATATCCAAGTCACCTGCCTAATAAGAACAAGCTGGAGAGGGCCTCACCCTTTGAAATATCAATTTATCACATAGCTGTAGTAATTTTAAGAATAGTAATGCATAAAATATATGAAGAGTCAAGGAAATCCATAAAAATAGAACAATGAAAAAATGCAAAATTAGAATTTAATATTTGACAAACGTGCTATTGCTGATCATTGGGAAAATATAAAATTTTGAATAAGTGCTGCTAACCTGTAGAAGAAAATAAAATAAACCTCTATTTTAAAACCTGAAAGTGAATGAATTCTAGGTGTACTTAAAACTTCAATGGGGAAAGTCTTTTTAAAATTTTCAGAGAAAAATATGAAAATATTTTTATGATGTCCAAATAGGGGAGGATTTCTTAAATAAGGCACATGAACAGAAAGCACAAAACCATGCCATTAGATATTAATACATTTGACTCCAAAAAAAGTTATGCTTTTTTTTTTTTTTTTTTACCAGGAGGTCCTAGGGATCAAACCCAGGGACCTCCATATGGGAGACGGATGCCCAACCATTTGAGCCACATCCATCCCCCTGTTATGCAATTTTTGTTCACCAAAAGTACCGAAAAGAAATTTCAACTACAAAGATAAATAGCCTGCATATATAAATACCACCTTAATATCAATTAGAAAAAATAAACAATAGCAAAAGAAGGGAAAAGAGAATAGTAGTCAACCTAATGGTTAGCTGGCTAGCTGTATAGATGCTACAGCCAGTCTAAGTGTCCATGTTTGCTCTTCATATTATAAGTGATCTTAAGAAATTTACTTAGCTTTTTATGCCTCAAGAGCTTCAGTAAACATTGTGGAGAATAATATGTACCTCATATAACTGTTCTTAATACTAAATTATGTACTATGAATAAAATGCTTAGAAATTACCTGGCACAGAATTAAGGAATCAATAAGTATTATTTAAGATTAGTTATATATAATTTTATTTCACAAAAAGGGGGTATATATGGCCAGTAGGCATTTGAAAACATGCTTAACCTTATTAGCAATCAGAGAAATGTAAATCAAAACCAAAATGATGTATTAATGTATATTAACCATAATTGCTGAATTAAAAAATATATATATAATGCCAAATTTCCATGAAATGTGCAGAAATCTTATGTTCTGTTGGTATAAGCAGAAATTTGTTACAATCACTTTGGAAAACAATTGGGGATAATGTGCATACTCCTCAACCTAGCAATTCTACTAATGGGTAATACTCTAGAGAAACACCTTAAAGGAATCCCTAAGAAACATCCAAGAATATTCAGAGGAACACTTTATATAAACAGAATGCTGGAAACAGAACGAAGTTCCCTCCACAGAAGGATGGATAACACATTTTGGTATCTTAGCAAAGTGGAATATTATAAAGTACAGTAAAAGGTCATCATGATTTTAAGCTTAAAAGACAAGTTTCAGAAATATCAAAAAGCCTGGAATAAATCTAAGGAAAGCTGTGCCAGAACACCACATTGCAAATTATAAAACACTGCTACAGAAAATTATATTACATAAATCAATGGAAAGGTGTCCCATAATCATGGATTGAAAGATACAATATTGTTAACATGTCATTTCTCCAAAAACTGATCTATAGAAACAATGCTACCAATCTAACCCTAGCAGATATTTTAATGTGGAAATTTTCCTGTTGATTCTAAAATTTGTAGGATAAAAAGCAAAAGAATCTTGCATAACAACAAAGTTGGAGGACTTACCTTTCATTTTTAAGATTTATATAAGATTTAACCAAAAAAAAGTACTGCAGTTTTGGCCCAAGGATATGTATACTAAAAGAATGTCAAGAAGAATATCCAGAAATAAACCCTCCCACATATGAATATAAATAAACAATTGATTTAAGACAATTTCGTCATTTCAATCCAGTGGAGGAAATAATTTTTAAGAAATTAATAATAACGAAGCAAATAGATATCTGTATGGAAAAACACTAGACTTTGCTCCCTACCTCACACCATTTGCTGAAATAATCACTTTCACTTCTGGGAATAGAACAAGTTAGAAGACATAATAGAAAAATATGGCACCATTTATAATGGTAATAAAATAAAAAGTATTTATTAATAAATGCAACCAGAAATATACGAGACTTATAGGAAGAACATATTTTTTTAAAATTAAAGGGCAAAATAAAAGACTTGCACAAAGAAAAATATACCACACTATTGGATCTGAGGACTCATTATCTTAAAGTTGTCAATTCTTCTTAACTTATTATGTAAATTTAAAGCAAATCTGAAAAAATGGATGATAATGAACTGTAGAAACAACTGAGTAGCCAATTGTTAAAGAAAGAAAAGAGGGACAGAAGTGAAGGTGGATACAGGAAGGGAGGTAGCAAGGGAAGATGGAAAGGAGGAAGGAAGGAAGGAAGGAAGGAAGGAAGGAAGGAAGGAAGGAAGG
>JAKSZT010038599.1:2086927-2143963 GCA_026826555.1 Tolypeutes matacus
AGGAAGGAAGGAAGGAAGGAAGGAAGGAAGGAAGGAAGGAAGGAAGGGAAGTTAGTTCTATAGCTCACCCATATCCAGGATATATTTCAAAAAGTATAAAAGTATAATTTATAAATATAAAAACAATATCAAAATATACAGAATAAACCTTTTGTAATCCATGAAAAAGAAGGGCCTTTCTAATTAAGAAACAAAATGCAAAAGCTAAAACAAAAGAGACTGATGAATTAATTAATCAGCATAAAATCACAAATTTATCCTTCTGTGGATGGACATTTGTGCTGTTTCCAGCATTCTGTTTGTTTAAGTTTACATCCTAAACTCAAATGAAAAATAATTTAAACTGAAATCTTCCTGTTACCCCACAAATCACTTGGAACAAAAATGTAACAAAAACCCCAATAATCTATTAAGGATGAAACAGATAATTCAAGAAGAAAAAAGGAAAAGAAAATATTATGAATGAAAACATATTATTGTTACCATATGAAACTTAATGAACAACTCAATGTCCATAATTTTATAGAGTTACTATAGCTCCAGATGTGTTTTATATGTTAATTTTTGAATTTACATAAGTGTGTTAAACTTCCGCATCATTTCACCTCTTCATTTTTATTCAATATATATTTATATTCAATATATTCAATATAATATTTGAAGATGTTTAGATATTTTTACATTGATACATATAAATCTGCTTATTTTATTCTAATATATGATATATAGTATTCTAAGCTTTCCTGCTGGTAGTGCTTTATCTTTCAATACATTTTAGTTTTTGTCAGTCAGAACATTCCCATTCCCATAAGGATAAATTGGAAGGAAAACAGGCATCATGGATCTCAAACAATTCCAAAACCATGCAGGGCATACTCCATTAGATTTCAAGGTCTGAGAGTCACCCTTAGAATGATGCTTTGTCCTTGGGGCCTGATGGAACAGTAACCCTACCCTTTCCAAGTGCTTGCATAGTGCCCATCCTCTCCCTTGAAACTGGGGTGAAGTCTCCAAGAGCTTCAGGCATTGAGATGATGACCAGGCTCTTGGTTCCACACTCATTAAGCATCAGGGTGGTGGCTGGATTCTAGGCAATCCCTCAGGCATCTGAGAAAACTAGGGTGGAAACACTCTTCCTGAAAACTGGAGTGGAAGGCCTAACCTCTCCATGTACTAGGGCATACTCACCCTTTCACACATATGGGTGGCTTTGTTCTCTAGGCCCAAGAAGATGTCTTAGATCCAGACATCAGCTTCCAAGCTGTAGTCCTTCAATCTGTCCCCCTTTCTGTCCCTTTATTCCAGTCTGACAGTGATTCCTTTCATATAGATTTCTCAAAAAATTTGTTGAGTTTGCATGTAGTACACAGGGTTCCAAACTATCAGATATAGGAACTTTCCTTAAATCTTTTCTGGATAACTGCACTTCTAATCTTGACTTACACTGAAATGGCTAACTGGGCCCATGTTCAACTAAATCCTAACATGGGGCACTATTCTCTGTAGACTTGCCTTCCAGAAGCTCAGAATTTTCTAAACCATCAATTTCTGATTTCTTTATGTTTAGGAGTTCAGTCTTCAGCTTATCCTTTCCTCTTGCACTTTAATATAAGTTGCAAAAACAAAGCAGGCTGAACTTTCCACATTAGTTTGGAAATCTCCTCTGATAAATAGCCAAGCTCATCGATTTCAAATTCTCCCTTCCATTTGACATCAGTACTCAATTTTGCCACTTTAAACAAGGGTCTACTTTCTTCTAGTTTGCATTGTCACATTCATCGTTTACATCTAAAGCTGTATTGGAAGTCACTTCAGTGTCCATTTTTATACCAACAGCCTCTTCAAAGCATTCTAGACTTTTCTTTCAAGCACCTCACAGTTCTTCCTAGATCTACTCATTACCCATTTCTGCAGCTTCTTTTTAATATTTTTGGTATTTGCAATAGCGGCACCCATTTATGGTACCAAAATTTATTTTAGTTTGCTTTGCTGTGAAAAACAACAATAACAACAACAACTACAACAAAAGCAGATGCCATAAAATGGATTGGCTTTTAATAGTGAGAATGTATTAGCTTACAAGCTTACAGTTTAAAGCTTATAAAAAGGCACATGGCAGCATCTGCTGGTCTTTCCCTTCTTTCCCAGGCTTCATTGCTTTCAACTTATTTCTTCCATGGCTTTCTTTCTCTTTCTCTCATTTATAGTTTATAAAGGACTCCAATATGAGGATTAAGACCTGCCCTGGTCCATGCCTTAACTGAAATAACCTAATCTAAAGGTCATACTTGCAATAGGTTTACACCACAGGAATAGATTATCTTTAAGAATATGATTTTCTGAGGTACATACAGTTTCAAACCCACAAATGACATCCCTGATCTGTAAAATTTTCATATCTTATTGAAATATTTTTGTAATTAAAATATCCTTGTGAGAAAAATAGTGTAAAACTGCCCTGTGAATGTTTATGAGGGATTTGCCTTATTTGGTTTTGTATCCATCCTTTTTAATCTGAATATGATTCTATAATCCTCATTGATTATTTCTGGATGGAGATTTCTCAGGTCATTTAAAGTAATGGATTAAAACTCCAGGGTAATGCATATTATTTAAAACATATACATTTAAAAATACTTTATGTTAAACATTCATATTCCATATTAAAATTATAGCATGTGTGATTCTAAGACTGCTTTTCTTTGATTTGTATAATTGAGTATTTTCCTCATGTACCATAAAGAAATAGTGATGACATTCATTATGTAGGTAATTTTAGCAAAACATTAAGCAAAAAACAATATCAAGTTATAATCTAAATACAATTATTCAAAAATCAAAGTATTGAGTCAATGTTTTGAAAAATGTGCTGAGTACATTGCTTATTTATCAGAAACAGTAATTTAAATATTAATTCTTAACAATATAATGTATTATTTATATAAAAGATTTTTTTTTGTATTCTGGTCATGTTTTAGGAAATTAGTTAGGAATTTAAGATGACATATATTTTTTCCCATTTAAGACAATTAAAAGGGTCTTTCAATTACATTTTTTGCATAGAACTTCTGATGGGAGATGCTGTTTACTTAATTAGAGTCCATTTTCTGGGAATTCCATCATTTTCATTTCATCTAGATTCAATTCTTTTGAGACTGATTTTGTAGGTAGTCTCTGTTAATGGCAATTTAAAATTAGTTATTTTAGAGACTGCTATTGTCTCCCTAATATGTGTTTGGCATGTACACATCTTTTTATTTGTACAGCTAGATTTAATTTCTCTGCTTTTCTTGCAATTTTTTGTTAAAATCTAGCAATGGATAGTAGTTGACAGTGTCACTATTTCCATAATTTTTCCTATGCACACACATCTATACTTTATTTGTTCTTCTCTCTGTTTGGTATGACAAAGAAACCAGGTGTGAACCCAGTGTGTACTTAAAGAAAACAGCATGTGTTTTGTAATTTTAATTTAAATCTCTTGGTGGAAGGCCTTTTAAAAAAAAATACACAGAAATACACCATTTTCCAAGCTCCCCTTTTGGAGGGATTGTGGCTGTCTCCATCTAACATGAAAAATGTGCTTGTAAAGCAGTGGGTATACTCAAAATATAATCATTAATATATTTAGAGTGCTAGTACAGGGATTGTGAAGGCTGTGCTGATCTATTTAAGCCGTATCTTAAATTCTGTGTGGATATGTATTTTTTATATCTTTGTAAGCAAGGGAGGCAACAACTCCATATGTCATCTATAATGGGGTAAGCCAGGCCTCATTGCTTCAATTAACACGGGACACTTTTATGCTACAATAAACAGCTAGAGTGAATGTTCAAGTCAAATCTAACTTCTTATGAACCTAATAACCTATATATCCATAGCTTCACCACAACATACTGTTTTGTATAGTATATTCTAGGAAATTGTTTTGTATATAACAATGTTTTTAAATTAACTTTAAACAATTCTTTCATCAATCATTGCTATGATTTTGTCATACAGAACATAACAGGTATAGAGGCAGTAAATGATGACTTCTAATACCATCTGGAACAGAAATAAAAAATGCATTTATTATAATCAAACATTTCTATATCATACGTTCATTTCATAGTATTCAATATCATAATCATGACCAATAATAAAACCCAACAGTACTACAGAATAAATTCAATCGCTGCATTGAAATGAAATATTTGATGTATTTGGGGGAACATATTTTTCCACTAATTAAATAAAAAACAATATGATATAGATTTTCTGTTACAAAATGCCTTATGGGTTGGCAAGTTAAAAAACTCTTTTTTTGAAAGGCTTTGAAAAAGCACAATCAAGGCATCATTTGGATAATGACTTAAGAGTGACAGGGTACTAATCATATCTATTTTTTATATATCCAATCACCACAATACTAAATTCAAAATTTGGTATGCAGAATCCAAATAGCATTGCATGACATGGTGATAGTCATTTTAATTTTTGATGGTTAATAGATGTTTATAGGAATATAGCCATTTAATATTTTTAATTGTTTATATGGATATGTAATTTCTCCAAATTTTATTCATTCCATGAACTGAAATATAACTTATTTAATAGTCACTGCTGTAATTCTTTTCCTTTGTATGGATTATATTATATGCTTTAGGCACAAAGCAATAGAAAATAATGGAGCTTTCAAATAGTTATGCTCCTTGTTTTGAATGAATGTAAGATAATTGCATCAAGAAAGAGAAGCAAAGTGTTGTGCTTTTAGCAACGGGAAATGGTCATCATTGTCCAACAAAGAATAAAATAAACTATGTAGATAAAGATTCTCCTTTGATCCAACAAAATCATGCATAACTAACACATTTATTGTAAATGTCTTTGAAAATGGATAATGGATTCTTTGTTTGAACGAAGAAGAGCTGGAAACAAGTTAAGCTTTATTGCTATATTGCAGTAAAAGTAGCAAAAATAAGAATCTTTTGTCAAGAACACAAACTCTTCTTAACTTCTTTGAGATGCAAAATTTGAAGTGGCAGTTAAATAGATCTGAAGAAATTATTCACATATGAATAAAACATGTATGAATAGTGATTACACATGCACATACATGCACAATTTTCTTCATAAATGAAAATAAAAAAGGCTTATAGAACAAAAGCTTATTTATTTACACTAATATTTACTATATGCATATTCTTGCAAGGCCTTGACCTAAATAATTTACATGAATTATTATTATTTCTATTACAACTCCATAAATTAGGAATAACATACTTTTACAAGTGGGGAATAAAAGATTTAGTGAATTTCAGTAATCTACCCAAGGGATTAGTTAATACATGGCATAGGAAGGCATCAATACAAGTTTGACCATTAAACCAAGGCATGTAAATACTTTTGTGTAACAAGCAAGTCAGAATATAAGAACACAGGCAAGTTTCTATATTTTTTTCTATATGAAGGAAGAAATGGCCTCTTAAAATTTCTTATATCAATGCAGTAGAATATCTCTACAAAATTAAATTCACAAAAATTTTAAATTATGATTTGGTAAAATTTTAATAATGTTAACCTAACATTTAGTTAGAAACATATATTTACTTCCCTTGTTTTAAAGAAATAATAATTGAAATCTAACTCTGTTACAGATTTATATTTACATATGTTTCATTTATGCAATTGATTGGCCAACATATAATATATTCTTTTTCTTTCCCTGTATTTTGCTTTCATCCCACCATGTTCCATTCAAGAAAGTAGTTGATTCTGTATTATGTCACCCCCTGGATAAGGCTAAAACCTAACATTTCCTATAAAATCTCCTGGTTTTTAATCCCAACATCTAAAACCATGAAAATATCATTGGGATTGCAGTAGGCATGGAAAGAAGTGATAATTGCGTTGGAAGAAACAGTGTAACTTGAAAGGAGTTAACACATGTTTTCTTTGAATAAAAAAGATTATTACAGGAGGGGGAGATGGGCAAAAGCAGTCTGTAGGACTTTGCATTGTTACCTTCCTTTAGTTGAAGTATGTAATAAGACTTCAAAGAGGAAAGGATGATTGGTACATCTAGAATAAGGTATAAACAGTTATTTTATAATTCTGCTATGTAATCATGGCACTGGTACAGAAACAACCTCTTGGATTCAAGAGGATATGTAGACAGGCACAGATTTTTTCACTAGCCCAATAAAATGGAAGCTAAAAGTCATAACTAAATGGCAAAGAAATATATAAAAAAAGGTTCAATATCACTAGTGATTAGGGAAATGTAAATAAAAACTATGAGATATCATTTCATACCTATTAGACTGGCCGCTATTAAAAAGTCAGAAAACTGTAAATGTTGGAAAGGATATGGAGAGATAGGAATGCTTATTAACTATTGGTGGGAATGTTGGATGGTACAGCCACTGTGGAGGACTGTTTGACAGTTCCTAAGGAAGTTGAATATAGACTTGCCATGAGACCCAGCAATACCATTGCTAGGTATATACCAGAAGAATGGATAGCAGTGGCATGAATAGATATCCACACGCCGATGCTAATAGCAGCATTATTCATGAAAGACAAAAGTTGGAAACAACCCAGGTGTCCATCAACTAATGAATGGATAGACAAATTGTGGAATATACACACAATGGAATATTATGCAGCAGTAAGAAGAAATGAAGTCGTGAAGCATATGACAAGATGGATGAACCTGGAGGACATTATGTTGAGTGAAGCAAGCCATACACAAAAGGACAGATACTCTATGATTGTGCTATTATGAACTAAATATATTATGTGAAATATAAATGTATTGGAAATATGAATATGGGTAAAACTGCATATTATAAGACCGTTTTTCTTTGAAGCTGAACAAATGTAATACTATAAAATGTTAATATCAGACCAAAAAAAAAAAAAATCCATTATACTAAGTGAAGGAGACCAGATATAGAGTACTATATATTGTATGATTCCATTTATATAAAATATAAATATAAATCAATTTATAAGGGTGAAATTAGATTAGTGGTAATGTAGGCCTGGAGAAAGAATGCTAAGGGGTGTGGCGTCTTTTTGGAGCAATTAAATTGTTCTAAAATTTTGGAGATGATGAATTTACAACATTGTGAATATAATAAAAGCCATTGATAATTCACTTTGGATAGGTCATATGGTATGTGAATATATCTCAATAAAGCTGCTTAATAAATAAATAAGTAATTGTGCAAAAATAGCCAGAAATAGCAGCTATGTACAGCAGGGAGAACAGAGAGCGACTGGGAGGCGAGGTATTTTCTTTGTCTGTTTTTGTTTAGTATTATTGTTATTTGAAATAATGAAAATGCTCTAATAATGATTGAAGTGATAAACTCACAACTCTGTGATTATACCAAATACCATTGATTGTACACTTTGGATTAATTCTATGTTTTATAAATATGTATCAATAAAATTGGTTTGTTTAAAAAAAAGGAATGTAATGTTTCTTGAATGACTAATTAAGTCTATGTATCAATGTCCATATTCCCACATTCAAAAATATACATACATCTGGCATTGTAACTGAATTTTGCATTTGGAGTGGAAGGGTTCAGATTTTTAAAAAGGAACAGAAAATATTTCATGGGGATATAAATGCCTTGAAAAAGAATAAAGCATGATAAGGAGGGAAGATGGTAATTGGAGATGGAATTTTATATATGGTGTTCAGAAAAAATATATCCATAAGAAGGTGATGGTTGAGAAGAATCTAATGCTGTATAGTGAAATAATATACATTAAAGAAAGTAGAAAGAAAAAAATGGGGGGATTATTAATATTTCTGTTGTTGCTAACATTTCCTCAATTTTTGAGGACTGAATGGCTCATACAATTTAAATATTCATATATTTATTCCATGTCAAGAACCTGGTCTGTCAATTATCAGATCAAATGACTCATTCCCCTGCCTTCAATGCCTTCACAAAGGAAATGTTCTTTGTCAATTAAAGAAACTAAACTTTGAAGACATGGCAAAATAAAAATCAGTTTCCCAAAAAATTACATTTGAAGAAAAATAATTCAATGATGATCCTATGATATACCTTACTTTCATGTTTATACTCTCTGTTCAAAGGTATAAAAAAGATGGAAAATTAAAAATACATCAATAGGTGTTTTTATGATAAGGTCATGTAATTCCATTGGCCCCAAACTCAGGAGATTCAGTTATGATTTGGAAGGGCCAGAGGAACACAGGCATTGTTTAGTTTTCTTTCCAGAACATAAACTAAATATAACAAAAAGCCTGAACATTTTATGGCATTATATTAAATGTTGCCCCATAAACCTACAGTGATTTTGCTTATAGAAATCTATCAGGCTGAAAGAAAAAAAGCACTTTCTTAAAAATAACTTTTTACTCAATAAGCAAAAATTCTCTGGAATAAAAGGAAAATACTGTATAATAAATATAGAAAACAAAATTTAAATAAAAACATATTACTAAACTTAAAATCGTTCTATGATAGTTTGCTGGTGAATGAAGTTACTTTTCAGAAAATGATTTATCCACTCCACCACCAAATTTGCACTAGAAAAACACCAATATGTAAAAATATGTACTATTAATGTAATTCTATGAGACTATGTGTGGCGTTTAATGGCTAATAGCTTAAGTTTAGCATGAAAATAAACTACCATGGAATAAGAGAATTTAACTTCACCTTAATTTCCTTGTTTGGAAAAGGTAGATAATGTTGCCTCCCTCATATGGTAATCATGATATTTATTAAGTAATATTTTGTAAAGGCTTGGCATAGATTGGGACACAATGTGTATCAGTCTACTGGACCATTTAAAAACATGGGTTCTGGAATCAAAAAGACCTGGCTCTATTCCCTATTACACCACTGATTAGTTATGAAACCAAGGTAGCCTAACCACTCCTGTACTCATTTTCTTTGTCTTCACATGAGCAACTTTTACAAAATACCTTCTTATATGATGTGATGCCAATTAACTGGTGTGGCAGTGTGAGGTTATTTTATGAATCCTAAAAAAAAAAAATAGTATGTTTGTAAATTGACCTGTTCCTCTGGGTGTGATGCCCTTTGATTGCGTTAAATTCAGCTGAGGTGTCTTTGATTAGATTCCCGGTTAAGATTAGGGCTTTTGATTTGACTATGTCAGTGGAAGTAGGATGGGCTGAGTTCCTGTCCCTCTGCTCAGTCTGATATAAATGGACACTCACTCATGTAGACACAAAGGAAAAGAGAGCTCAGTCATTTTTGAATGGTCCATGTGATAGAAAGAAGAAGGCTCACACAGCTGAAGCCCTGGTGAGAGATAAGTCATTTTGCCTGATAGCTTACAGCTGAGATTGAGAAGAAGCGTTAGCCTGACTTAGGAAGCCCTATGCCAGCCTGCAGCTGAAATTGAGATGGCACTGGGCCCATTAAACCTCAAGAAAGAAGAAGAGGAAGCCCAGAGGGGAAGGCAGGGACCAGCCAGGGATCAGCAAACATCTTGCTTCAACATGTAACAAATGAGTTTGGTGAGAAAGCAATCTTGAGTTTTACAATCTTACAATCGACTTTTTACAGCTTTGTAACTGTAAGCTTTTATCCAAAATAAATACCCTTTATAAAAGAAAAGAGATTTCTGGTACTTTGCATTGGTAAACCTTAGACAAACCAATACAACTGGGATATCACACCCAGAGCTCTTAGCATAGTAAGTGATTCATTGTGTTTCATTGTTGTGGTAGATTGAATTATTTAATCCACATTCCAGTGGGTGTGATTCATTGTAAACAGGACCTCTTGTAGATGTTATTTTGGGTTCAGACATAGCCCTACAAATGAGGGTGGCTATTTTTCTGGATTATTGGCAGTCTTATCATGAGCCAGAAGGAAGATGTCAGTTAGTAAACTGAAGAGCAGAAGAAAGGAGAGGACATTGACATATTATGGGAAAGCCAAAGAACCGAAAAGACCAACAGCAGCTAACCCCAAAATGCTACAGGCTTTGGAGTGAAAGCAAGCCTTGATGACATCTTGATGTTGGACTTCTGGCATCTGTAACCATGAACTAATAAAATGTTTCTTGTTTAAGCCAGCCCATTTTGTGGTATTTGTGATAGAAGCTCAGGCTTTGTTAATTACTGTCACAAGTCACATGTCACTTCATTAGCAGCAGCAGTACAAGGAGTAAAGATATAATAAACATCTATTGTGATGATAATCATATTTCTGATGAAAAAAGTTCAAATAGTGAAATTCTATTTAGGAAACTTCTTGTGCTATCCAAGTAATCTTATAAGGAAATAATACCTAGTATTATTTCAATACTAAAATTTTTTATTTTTATATGGACAAAATTGGGAGAAACAAACATTATTCCATTTGAATAAAATTGTCTATGCTAGATATGATGTTAATCAAAAACAAAAATATATGTGTGTTACATGTGTATATATTATATTTATATAATAATGTGTAGTTATATATAAATGTACACCAAATATTATATGTTATATGTCTACATGTGTAAAATAATTTAATATATAACACCAGCAAAGATTATATAACATAAGTAAAGATTGGAAATTATCCTTGAATTTTATAGAAAATGGAAAGGAAGTAAAGGCATGCTGCCTTCTTTTACTCTGTAAACTGGTTCCTACAACTGAAGATTTGTAGATTGTCATATCTTCGTTTGGTCACATTATTTATACCCGGAATTCTTTTAGCTTCCTACTTGCAAGGACTTGTGGTTAAAATATGAGTCAATATTTTTAGAAATTGGACATTTTCAGAACAAAATACACCATTAGATCAAGGAATGTGTTTGCTTTGGTCATTGCACTATAGCCAGGACCTGGACTAATACCTGAAAAATAGTGCATAATCTATATGTATTTGGCAAATACAAATGTGCTCTTATTTTTTTTTTCCATTCAATTAGTTTTCATACCACATTTAACTTATCCCACCCAAGGACAAATTGTGTTCACTGCTAATGGGGTGCTCTTATGAAAATTTCTTAGGGCATATCATTTTGAAGTCAAAGGCAATCCCTTATCAGAATGAGTCAAGGCATACCAGAGATATTTCAGGAATTGAAGATTTTTTTTCTACTTTTTGTGCCTTCTGATGAGCAGGAAAAAAAAAAAAAAGGATCCTACAGAAGAACACTCATGTGCTTAATAAAATTCCACCCAGAAATTTATGTTGGTTCAATGCTTTAGGTAAAGCTCAATGAATTGTAATATATCTGAAAATGTGTAAAGATTTGAATAAGCATAATTAGAAATACTGCTAACATCTGAGGAACTAAAACCTTCTGTCTATTATTAAGTGCTTTGATGCATGCTTATTGTGCTAGATGGGAATATGAGGAAAGGTTACCTCAATCAGATCAGCATTTTGCAATATGCTCATTTTATTGGAGTTGTTAGAAAAAATAATGCTGATATTTATTTAGAAAATGTGTCATGCATTTTTGGATACATACTCTTTGAAGAGCATAGCAATATACATATAAAACACTTAAAGGAAATATAGGACCCTATTGGGCAGGTCCAAATTTTTAAATTTGGAAAAAAATGTAGTTTCAAAAATTTATTGCCATTTACCACAGTTTTATCTTAAATCATAACCAAATGAAAAATAATTTTATATTTATTATATATCATCTAGAAGTTAGACCCTGTTCTAGATGGTTAGTGTTCTAGTTTCCTAGACAGCACCAACACCATGACATGGTTTGGGTTGAACAATGGGAATTTATTCATTTATGGTTAGAATCTGGGAAAATGTGTTATTCCTGAAGATCAGATGCTGGCTTCCTTGGCTCCTCTGGCACATGGCAAGGCACATGCCAATGTCTGCTAGTCTCTCCATTCTCTTCTGGGTTTTGTTGATTTCACAATCTTCCTTCTGTGGATTTCTCTTTATTTGTTTGAATTACATTTTCTCCAGTAAGAGGATTAAGATATATCCTAATTGTCAGTAAAATCTACAAATTTTTATGTAGACTGACAAAAATGGGGATTCAAATAACTAAACTAGAAATGAAAAGGAGGATATTACTACTAACTCGCTGAAATAAAAATACTATAGGAGGATACTCTGAATAATTGGATGTGCATAAGTTAATTAAGCTAGATGAAATGGACAAATAGTTAGAATCACAGAAATGACTTACATTGGGTTAAGAAGAAATAAAAGATCCTAACAAATCAATAATCCAATAACTATTAAATAGATTGAAATCAATAATCAAAAACCTCCCAACAACAGCAACAAAAAAGCCCAGAACCAGACGTCTTCAGAATGGAATTCTACCAAAGAGTCCAAGAAGACGTAACTCCAATTCTGATCAAACTCTTCCAAAATTCTCCAATTCATTCTATGAGGCTAACATCATCCTCAAACCAAAGCTAGATATAGATACCACAAGAAAAGGAAACTACATATTAATATCTCTTATAAATACATAAGATATTGTGATGTAAAAATCCTCAACAAAATACTAGCAAATCGAATGCAGCAGCATATTTAAAGGATTATACATCATGATCTAGTGTCATTTAATTCTGGTATGTAAGTTTGGATCAACATAAGAAAATCAATTAATGTAATACACCACATTAACCCAATGAAGGGAAAAAAAACAACATGATGATCTCAATTGTGTAGAAAAGGGATTTGACAAAATCTAGCAAAGCTTCTTGATAAAAACACTTAGAACATTAGGAATAGAAGGAAACTTCCTCACAATTTTCAAGAGAATATATGAAAAGCCCACAGCCAGCATCCTACTTAAGAAAGAAAGACTTCTCTATAAGATCAGGAACAAGACAAGGATTTGTAACCACTATAACCACTGTTATTCAACATTGTTTTGGAAGTTCTTGCCAGAGCATTTATATAAGAAAAAGAAATAAAAGGCATCCAAATTGCAAAGGAAGAAGTACAACTTTCCCTATTAGCAAATTATATGTTCCTATATACAGAAAATCCTGAAAAATCTACAACATAGCTCCTAGATATAATAAATGAATTCAGCAAAGAGGTGGGATACAAGATTAACACCCCAAAATCAGTAGTGTTTCCATACACAAGCAATGAACAAGAAGAAGAAATCAAGAAAACATTCCATTTACAATAGCATCTAAAAGAATCAAATATCTAGGAATCCATTTAACCAAGGATTTAAAGAACTTATAAATGGAAAACTACAAAATACACTACAAGAAATCAAAGGAGACATTCCATATTGATGCATTGGAATACTAAATATTGTTAAGATGTCAATCTTATCCAAAGCAATTTATAGATTCAATGCAATTCCCATCAAAATTCCAAGTACCTTCTTTGCAGAAATGGAAAATCCAATCATCAAATTTATATGTAAGGGGAAGCGGCTGTGGCTCAATCAGTAGGGCTTCCATTTGCCATATGGGAGGCCCCGGGTTCGGTTCCCGGGGCCTCCTGGTGGGGGCGGGCCCGCCCGGGCGGCGTGGTTGGCTGGCCCGGCGGGCGCGGGCAGCAGGGGGGGATGAATGAATAGATAAATAAAATCTTAAAAAAAAAAAAAAAAAAAAATTTATATGTAAGAATGAGGGGCCCCAAAGAGCTAAAGCTATCTTGAAAAACAAGAAAGAAGTTGGAGAACTCACACTTGCCAATATTAAAACTTATTACAATGCGGCCCTACTCAAAATTTCATGGTACTGGCATATGGACAGACATATAGACCAATGGAATCAAATTGAGAGCTCAGAAATCAACCCTCAGATTTAGACCAAATGATTTTTGACAGGAAGTCAAAGATCACCCCATTGGGAAAGAGTGTCTCTTCAAAAAATGGTCATGGGAAAACTGGATCTTCATTTACAAAAAAACAGGAGAAACCCTACTTCATACTATATAAACAAATCAACTCAAAATGGACTAAAGACCTAAATATAAGAGCTATATCTATCAAACACTTTGAAAAAAAGGTAGGGAAGCATCTTCAGTGCTTTGTGTTAGACAAGCTTTCTTAGATTTTACACACAATACACAAGCAACAAAACTGAAAATAGGTAAGTGGGACCCCACCAAATTAAAAACTTTTATGCCTTAAAGGACTTTATCAGGAAAGTAAAATGACAACCTACATGATGGAAGAAAATATTTTGAAACTATATATCTGATAATGGTTTAATATCCAGAATACATATAAAAAAATCCTTCAATTTAACAACAAAAAGGCAAACAATCTAATTAAAAATAGGTGAAATATTGAATAGATACCTTTCCAAATATAATATAGAAATGGCCAGAAAGCACGAGAAAAGATGTTCAATATCATTTGTCCTCACTGAAAATGCAAATCAAAAACACAGTGAGATACCATTTCACACACATTAGAATGGCTACAATTGAAAAAATAAAACAGAAAATAGCAAGTGTTAGAGAGGATGTGGAGAAATAGGAATGCTCATTCATTGCTGGTGGCAATGTAAAATGGTTCAGCTACTTTGGAACATAGTCTGGCAATTCCTCACAAAGAAATACCATATGATCTGGCAATCTCACTACCCCTTACACATCCAAAAGAATTGATTGAAAGCAAGGTATTAAAGAGATATTTGTACACCAATGTTCATATTGGCATTATTCACAATTGCTAAAATATGGAAGCAACCCAAGTGTCCATCAAATGATCAATAAGGGATATATAAAATGGGGTATATAAATGCAATGGAATATTATTCAGCACTAAATATAAATGAAGTCCTGATACGTGCAATGACATGGATTGATCCTTGAAGCTGTTGTGTTCATTGAAATAAGCCAGACACACAATGACAAATATTGTATGATATCAATGATATGAAACAATTGCAGTAAGCAAATCCATGGAGTCAGAATGTAGAATATAAGTTACCAGAGGATGAGTGCAGATAGGGAATGGGAAGTTAATGCTTAAAATATACAGAGGTCCTATTTGGAATGATGGAAAAGTTTTGGTAATGGATGGTGGAGATGTTAGCACAACACTGTGAATGTAATTAATAGCTTTGAACTATATATGTGTATACCTTAATTTAATTAAAAGCAGAAATGTTAGATTGTATATATGGTAATAGAACCAAAGATTTTTTAAAAATCCATGAAACGACACCACACAGTGAACCCTAAGTTAAATCATGGACTTTAATTACTAGTACAATTGTAAAACTGTGCTATCATCAACTGTATTAAATGCTTCATACAAATACAATATGTTCTTGATTGGGTGTTATATGGGAATGCTCTATTTTATGCATGATCTTTCGTAAACCCACAACTTTTTGAAAAATGAAAAAAATACAATATAGAATGATTGAGATGATAGTTGTATAAATATGGTCCAAATGATCATAAATAACATGCAGTTAACTCAGATTGTGTGGAGCATTGGGAAAGACAATCAGGAAAAAGCAATCTAGGAATATTTCTTAAATGATGGAATTCTTGAGGAAAAGTAGAGTTTTCAAGGGTAAATAGAATTTTATTAACTAATTCAGGAGAATAATGCCTCAGCCATAAATGGTAAAAAGTCATATAAGTGTGAGCAAAAAAAATTTTTTTGAGATTTGTTTTATTTATTTATTTCTTCCCACCCCCTCACTGTTTGTATTTGCTGTGACTTTTCTTCTTCCTTGTTTCTTTAGGAGGCACTGAGAACCAAACCCAGACCTCCAGTGTGGAAGGAAGGTGCCTAATCACTTGAGCAACCTCCATTCCCTACTTTGTTGTGTCTCTCATTATGTTTTTCTTCTTGTGTCTCTTGTTGCATCATCATGTTGTGTCAGCTTTCTGTGCCTGCCAGTCATGCCATCTTGCTGTCTTCTTATTGGAGGCACTGGGAACCAAACTAGGGACTTCCCATGTGGTAGGTGGGAGGCCAATCACTTGAGCCACATCCACTTCCCAAGTGTGAAAAAATTAATGCAAATTATTTGCTGTATATTTTCTACTGCTTCTAGTAGTTGTGATATAAATAATTAGTACAAACCTCCTGCAAAAGGACAACAAAAGAGCTAGACAAAATATTTTTTAATGTTAAAATCATCAACATGATTATAAAAATATGTCAAGAATTACTGGGCCAATATCCAGAAGATAAAGAGAAAACAGAGAAATATGCATTAAAAGTCATTTTTCCTATGACAAGATTTGTCCGTCTCAGAAAAATAGCTAAGGCATAGAGCTGTGCTTTTAGTGGACTCATGAGGCTACAGGGCAAAACTGAAACCCAGAACCATCCAATCTGAGGACTTTTTTACACCCTGATATAGGTTTATATGCCAAAATGTTACACTATGAATGAGAAGTAAAAGGAGTCCATGCAGCCTAGCTTGCCTTCTATTCAATGAGAGAAATCAATGGCTGAATTTGAAATATAAGTGGCAACAGGGTCACAGCTGCAAAACAAAATCCTTTCAGGTGGAAGATATCATTACTATATGCCATAATCATTCCTATAAAAAAATCTTTCAAATACAATGTATAGGACACAGCCCAAGAAAACCAGATACACAAGGAAGTAGACACAGTTAGCAAGATCCAATAGAAAAAAACGGAAATAAGACATTGAAATGATCACATGCAGTATATATAAAAAATAGCAATGGAAGAAATTATAACAATGAGGTGGAGCCAGTGACCACTAGACACTTTTGGGGCATGGAGGGGACGAGCAGTTGAAATACAGGGGCTTCTTTGGGATTTGGAGGTTGTCCCGAGTACCTTTGTGGCAACGGATATAGGCCATTTTAAATCAGCACATACCACGCAGAACTGTGTGGGAGAGAGTGTGGTCTACGATGTGAACTGTGGTCTATGGTTGGTGGCAAGGCCCCAAGATGTGTAAGTCCATTGAGGGTGGTGGGCCACACTTGTGGGAAATGTTTGTGTGGGATGTGGTGGGAGGTGTGGGAGGTGGGCAACATGGGAATCCCAGTGGGTTCCGTGTAATATTTTGGGTATCTAAGCACCTCTTAAAATATATTTATATATATACATAAATAACATTTTTGTAAGCAAATGCACATATATGCATATATATTTATATATCATGTTGCAAATGTTGGTATGTATTGTGAAAATTTTGATTTTTACCCACAATAAAAATATATATATATGCTTATTCTGCTAAAAAAAATGAAAGTAAGGTGTTTTAGTTTGTTAAAATCTGCTAGGAACAGAAATGGGTTGGCTTTTACAATGGGGAGTCATTAGGTTAACAGCTTACAGTACTGAGACCGTGAAAGTGTTCAAATCAAGGCATCATCAAAAGATCCTTTCTTCCCAAGCTGCAGCTGTGGGCAATCAGGCACAAGGCAGTGTCCACTCATCTCTCCCTCTCTTTCAGGCCTCATTGTTTTCAGCTTCTAGATAAAGTGGTTTCCTCTCAGCTTCTGTGTTCCATTGATTTCAGCATCTGCCTTCTAAGGTCTTCTCTGTAAGCTTCTGGGTTCTTCTCTATCTCTGCAGCTTTTTACTGTGTCTGTGGCTTTTTATGTCTCCATTTATAAAGGACTCTAGCAGGACGATTAAAACACACTCAGGGGCATGCAATCTAATCAAAGGCCCTGGCCTAAGGTAATTTAATTAAAAGTCACACCCACAACAGGTTTACCTGCACAGTAATTGATTAATGCTAAGGACATGATTTTCTGGTGTCCACAAAAGACTCAAACCACTCCACTCCACTCTGTACCCCCCAAAATACATATTTTGCCATATACAAAATACATTCATTCCAGCACAACATTTCAAAAAGCCTTGAATAATTTCAGTAACAATACTTAGTCCAAGCCTCATCAAAATCAGTTATATGCATGTCTGTCTTGGGGCAAAATACTTTCAGGCTATGGACCTGTGAAACTTAGAAACTTATATATCTGCTTCCAATATACAAATGAAGGACAGTCACAAGATAAACATTTCCATTGTCATAAGGAAATATTGGCAGTAAAACAGGGATCATGATTCACAAACAGTTCCCAAAATTTTCAAGGCATACTCCTCTAGATTTCAATGTCTGAGAGTCATCTATCGAACGTCCTTTTCTTCTTACCAGTGCCTGACAGACTGGCAGTCCAACCCTTTCCAAAGGCTTGTCCAGCAGCCATGCTCTCAGCTCCACCTTCATCATGCATCAGGGTGGCCTGCAAACTCTAGGCCACACACTGTGAGAACACTGAGATGATGGCCAGATTCTCCCCAATCTCTAGGGCACAGGATCAACCCCTCAGAACAGTGGGGTGATAGCCAAACTCTCTCCAATACCTGAACAGTGCACTCCGCCCCCTCTGAAGCTTGGGGCCACAACACTATTCCTGAACAACCAGACTGAAGGCCTGCCTTCCCCAACCTCCAGGGCAAACTCACCCTTTCCACACACATGGATGGGTTTGCTCTCTGGGCCCATGAAGATGTCTTCAGTCCAGGCCTCAGCTTCCATGATACTGCCTTTGAAGTCAATTTTCCTTTAATCTATCCTTTTTCTGTCTCTTTTAGTCCATGGTGGCAATAGTTCCATTCATACAGCTCTCACAAAATACTTGTTTCAACAAGCAGAAAACAGGTGTTCAAGCTATCGGACAGTAAGACCTTCCACAGATCCTTCCTGGATAGCGTCATTTCCAATCCTGACTTATACTAAAATGACTGGCTGTTTACATGTTCAGTTACATTCTCACATGGGGCCCTATTCTCTGGGGACTCATTTTCCAGAAGCTCAGAATTTCCCAAACCATCAGTTTCTGTCTTGTTTTGTTTTGTTTTCTGTGTGTGGGCCCAGGAGTTCAGTTCTCAGCTTATCCCTTCCCTCTGGCATTTTACTATAAGCTGCAAGGAGAAGCCAGCCTGTACTTTCCACATTTAGTTTGGAAATCTCCTCAGCTAAATATCCAAACTCATCATTTTCAAATTCTGCCATCTATCTGACATTAAGAGTTAATTTTGCCCTGTTCTTTGCCACTTTAAAACAAGGGTTGCCTTTCTTCCTGGCTGCAATGTCACCTTCATCATTTCTGCCTAAGGCCTTATCAGAAGTATTTTTTGGCAACCATATATCTACCAGCAGACTTTTCAAAGCAATGTAGGCCTTTTCTATCAAGCATCTCACAATTCTTCTATAATCTACACCTTACCCATTTATAAAGCTATACCAACATTTTTTGGTATTTGCATAGCAGCACACAACTCTTTCTGGTACCAGTTTCTATTTTAGTTGACCAAAAGCTGATGGGAGGAATATACCAAAAATCGGTTGGCTTTGTACAAAGGCTATTTATTAACTTATGAGCTTACATTTCTGAGGCCATGAAAGTGTCCCAATCAAGGCATCATCAGGAGATACTTTTGATGGATGTAGGATGACCAAATACCTGAAAATAATTTGTTTCTTTCCCTGTTGCTAGTGTACAAAGGAAAGAATTGTATGCAAATTAGCAGGCAATAAGGTGCAACCCTCTCTTTCTGCCAAATTCTGCTTTTGGTGGTCAAGAATATCCTGGTGAAGCAATGAAGTATGAAAAGTAGCTTCAATTGTTGGATGGATCTGTGCAGAAGAAGCCCTTTGCTGTCCTCACTTGAACTTGCTTAATTAACATAGTAAATTTCCCACCCAGGGGTAGAGTTATCCGCCCTCTTTTGATCATGTGGTATACGTGCAAGCTGATTTCCTGAACATACTAATCATACAATGATATAACTAGCTATGTATGATCATCCATATGCATAATCAAAGCAAGTGCTAAGTAGTAATTTAGGTATTTAAGCAAGAGTGAAACTGCGGCACAGGGAATCAGGTCTGAGTCACTTTGGACTGATCTTGGCTCCTTACTTCTGCAGACATAATAAATGTGAGGTTTCCTAACTCTCATGTTGACGTTTTCTTCATGCTGTCTCTGGTTATCCATAAAGGCCCTGTCTTGAAGCCTAACACTTTCTCCCTGGGCTGTAGCTTTGGGTGATCAGGCATATGGCAATATCTGCTTGCCTCTGCCCTCCCTCAGAATCTTGTTGCTTTCAACTTCTGGCTACAGTGGCTTCCTCTCAGTTTCTGTGTTCTCTTTATTTTAGCTTACGGCTCCCAGGGACTCCTCTCTCACCTTCTGGGTTTCTTTCTATCTCTGTCTTTTTTTCCATACACATGGCTTTTAATTCCTCCATTTATAAAGGACTCCAGTCAGAGAATTAAAATCCACATTGGGACACACAATCTAATCCAAGGTCTTTATCTGAGGCAATGTAGTCAAAAGTTCCCACCGACAATAGGCTTACATGCACAGGAATGGATTTTCTGGTGTCCACAAAGGACATGATTTTTCTGGTGTCCACAAAAGACTCAAACAACCCCTTAAGGTTTAAAAGATATTAACAGAACACTGGAAGTAAAAAATAATGCCAAGTAAAAATTATGTTTAAAAAGGACTAAATATATGTTCTAGAATTTAATGATGTGATAACAGAATCAAAAATGCTTTGATGGATTTAAGAGCTCAATAGTAATGAAAGAAATGAAAGAAAGGTCAAGGGAAACACTTTATAATATTGGATAAATAGACAATCCATAAAATAAAATACACAAAATATCGAAATGAGATAGAGGCCACACAGTTAAATAATGTAACAGATGTTTAATTAGAGAGTCAGTATAAAATAAAAGATAAGATGGAGTGGACGAAGTATTTGAAGAAGTGCTGACTGAGAATTTTCCAGAATTAAAGACGACATTAATCAATATATACAAGATGTTTAAGAAATCACAAGAAGGCTAAAACAAAAGAAAAAAAATCATATCTAAGAACTAAATTGCAGAAAAATAGCACATTCTTGCCACCCTTACCTTCCCCAAACAAAAGCAATCAGTGGAAAAAACACAAGTTACATTTAAAAGAGTGACACCCTGAGTACTGATTTTTAAAGGGCAACAATGGAAATCAGATAAAATGGGATGATATATTCAACCTGCACTGAAGCAACTACCACTTTATAATTGTATATGTAGCAAAATATTCATCAAGAGATTAGATTTCAAACACATAAAAACTCAGTGCCATTCACAGGACCAGAATTTCACTAAATAAATTAGTTATTCTGGAATGTAGTTCAGGAATAAGAAAATGAAGCCAGGTGGAAGTCCAGAAATGATGTAAGGAAAGAAAAGCAAAGAAAATGGAATAATTATGGAGACATCTGAATGAATAAACACTATATAATGCAGAAAAAAGAGTGTATTGATATAGTGAATTAAAACATCAAAAATAGCATTGACAAGAGTGGGATAAATATTGTAAAATATTTTATTGACTTTGTATTGGATGGGGAGATAGTAAACATATTGATAACCATGGGGCTTTTGTCAGTTAAGAAGGCAGGCGATAATTTTTTAGGGTTAGTTCTAAAAATTTTAAAATGGAATAATTATAAAAATTAACAAGAAATGATATAGTTTACATAAATGCCAATATAACAATAATTATATTACATGTAAATGGTATAAAATTCATTGGTGTATTTAAAAAATATATGAATAATTATATTAATTGTAGGTGGACAAAATGCTTTATTTGTAAGACAATGATTTTAATAAAATAGTATAATTGAATAAAATCTTACTATAATCTGTTTACAAAAGACATACCTAAATATTCTTAATATATTTTACAATAAATAAAGATGAAAATCAATTTTTGAGGCCTCTGTCTTAAGAGGTTAATGTGAATGCAAATATGTAAACACAAAACAAAATAGAAAAACAAAGTAAATCATAAAAATAAATATAGAAATTTTGAATCAATGAACAAAAATAAAGCAAGGAGACTTACAAAGCATGAAGTTCATTCAGAAAATGTAAGGATTTCTTACATATAGAAATGACCGATTCCAAAGAATCAAGGAATATACCATAAAATTGAAACTACGTGTGCACCAGGGTATGCATAAGGATGATTATAGTAGCCTTGTTCATAAAAGCCCAATAAATTTGGTAAATTCATACAATGGTATATTATTCAGCAATGAACATCAATAGCTTGGGAAGAGAAAGTGAGTTGTGATTAAAAAAAAAAAAAAGAAGGTTTCTTTGTTGTGGACTTTGTTCTATTTCTCATGACATGTCAGTTACATGTTTTCAATTTACTTATTACAATTTATATGTATTTATTTCATGTGTCTGGAGGCTGATAAGTTAGGCTGAGGCCTGTTCATAAGCTTATATAATGCCTCCTTGCCCTGTCAAGGACTTTGAATATTTCCTAAGGAAAACAGAAGAAATCCATCATATCACACCTCAGCCTTTAAGTCTCTAGTGAATTATTCTCAGTTTCAAAATATTTTCTCAAGAAGACCTGGATTTAAGACCTAGAATTTTGATCCCTTCTGTCTAGCTACCTCCATTTTGCCAAAGTCCTCCTTAAAACCTAGTGGCTAAACCTTAGCAAAGCATTCTGGTTGTAATCTCACCAGAGTGGAATACAATTGGAACCATTACCTAGTTAAATCAAAATGTACATTAGGCACATTTCACATTTCATTTCAATTTTTTGTGGAGCTGTTGGTTAAACAAATATTCCACAACTTGATTTATATCAAATTTTAAGCAATCTCCAAATGTACAAAAATAAACAACAAATAAATGAAAAGGAGCCAAGGATCTTCAGAAAAATTGTATGTGTAGTGGGAAAAAGCACATATCTAGAGTCATAAAGCCTAGACTGAGTGATGGCCCTGTCCTTTATTGGCCATGTAATCATAAACCTGTGATCTAAATGCTATTAGCCTCAGTTATCTCACCTATGAAATGGTAATAATAACACTTACTATTCAGAGTTATTGTGTGGATTTAATGAACCATGGGACATGAAAGACTCATACTTGGAGCTAAAAATGGTAGTTTTTATAGTACTTATAACTAGTAATGCTAATAATAATATTTAACCTGTTGAAAATGATAATATTGTTCATATTGTGGGTACTTAGTTAACTATAATTCTCAACCTACTTCATCCTTCTAAGAATATACATTCTATGATTCAGTATAAACTTCATTGTGAATAATAATGGATATAGTAAACACCCTAACTGATTTTTCTTATATTTAATTGTAGTGCAATATCTTTGACTGATGATCATGTTCCATATTTGTATGTGACTTTCTTATGAAATTAGGTTATGGATGTGTGAAATAAATTCATATAATTAATTCATTTATCTTTAAAAAAACAAATATTCAATATAGTATTTTATAAGTGATCTTAAATTTAAGCCTTAAAACCAAGTTCTTTCAGAATTATTTATACTCAGTCCTCCACACATCAAAAATATGTCTTTCTCCTTACCTAAATAATACTTGTGTTCACAATATACATAACTAAAATGGATTTTATATTGTATTATTTCATGGTCATTGCAGTTTATTTTTTTCTACTTTCTCTTTTTGAAAACTGAAAATATTAATTCTACAAAAATTTTTTATGAAACTTTGGTTGCAATTTGACTATATTACATTTTATTGTCATTAATAGTAGCTGCCAGTATTTTGTTTTGAATTTAATTCTACATAATTTTTCTTTAACATTAAAATTACCTTTTGCCTAAGCAATTTTATAAATGATGTTACCTTTCTGGTTGCAACTACAAAATGGATTTTAAAACCTAGAACTTAAGCTCCATGATGACAAGATCTTCCTTGTTCATCACG
Source organism: Tolypeutes matacus (assembly GCA_026826555.1). NCBI lineage: Eukaryota > Metazoa > Chordata > Mammalia > Cingulata > Chlamyphoridae > Tolypeutes > Tolypeutes matacus. The sequence continues at coordinate 2,110,652 of JAKSZT010038599.1, forward strand.
GGAAAAAAAAAAAAAAAAAAAAAGGACTAAATGCATCTTTTTTTATTAAATTAATGAATGATGTGTTCTGACACCAGTGGAGCTGACAGAAGCAGGGATGAAGCAGAAAACATAATGACTGTCAAATGGGTGAACCTGAAGATGAAAAGATACTTTTAGCTTAGTTACTTTGATATGCACTATAGATAACATGCCAATTTTGCATGAGTTTTGGAATGAGAACAACTCTACTCCTAAATAATACATTTATTAATTACACTCCTTATGAGTACTGACAGCAGTCAGCTTTGTGGGTTTCTGATTCCATTCCAAATGGTTGAATGTCTCTGTGATTTATGTAATAGGAAATGGTGTCGTGAGGAAACACTTGGAGGATAGAACTTCTTAAAGACTGGGACACAGATGGCTGCCTGTGGATTGTGTGGTGGGTGTTAAGGAAAATGCATTGAACAGTGAAGAAAGGGCAGCAAATAACTACAGAAAACATACTTATAAGTTTTGTGTTTTTTTAATAGATATATACCTGATACTATTTTTCCTCCATGAAAATTTCAACTTTATTTTTCTCTTACATCTACAAAATCTTAGACTATTTTAAACAAAAGATGAAGCACTGAAGTATTAAAAAATGTTGAGTGCATAATAGCAGCTCAAAATTCATTTCAACCATATTTCTCTATGCTGAGCTTAGTATAGAAATATGACAGAACTTTTGTTTTTAAGCTAAACTTTGTGGCCAACCCAAAGATCCTTATGCAATTTTCTATATCAGCATCTAGATTTTTTGCATTGGCTGTCTCTCCTGAAACATTTTAGTTCAGACATGATCATGCATTTGCACCTTGTTTCCCACAAAGCCCAAGTCAACCCATATTAGTTAAAATCAAACAAAGTGGAATGGTTGTTAATAGGAAGGATTAATACATTATTTTCTAAACCATATTATATCATAGGCAAGATATTTCCATAGCATCTTTCTAACAATTTCATGTAAAACTGAGTAATCGGTAAGATTTATTCAACTTTCATAAAATTTTTAATACAGTTTTTTAATTCGAGTCATTCCTTCAAGTCCCATTTAAAGGTCTCTCACATTACATAAGTGTTTTACATTCCAAGTCAAATTTTCAACTAATATATTGTTCTGGGGGTGAAAAGGGGTAGGAAAGGAACACTTTATAATATAGCATATTGCCAATCCTATCCTATGAAATGTAAGAAGTGCATTCTCTGGTCAGAGATCTAAGAAAAGAGGTCCAAAGTGTATAAAATAAACAAACACATTTTTGCTCTAAGCCCTTTATTGTGGTGCTATTTACATTTCCATAAAAATTAAATATTCTATGTGACCTTCATAGATGGTAATACAAAGTAATTGTGTTGTGCAACAAGATATCTTCAGTGCAGGCACATTCACTGCTAGAATTTGATCCCTTCTCCACTTGGCTGCTAGGTGGCATCAGATTCGCTACGTTTGTTTCATGCAAAGAGTTCAGACCACAGCAAATGAAAGGTAGAAATGGATTTTCTCATGTTAGTTAATTGGGGGCAGGTCAGAAAATTTGTTTAGGAATTAGCTGTGTGGATGCAGTATTTGACAACATTACAGATAATGAAGAGAAACTTACTTTTAAAATCTTGGGAGTGGGGTAGGGGTCTGTAGTGCATTAAAAATATTAGATGAATATATAGTTTTCCATACTGGAAAACTATAAGTTGCTAATATTGAAAATGAATACAAGGTGGGAATATTTATTTATACAGAATATTTCAATCCATTAAAAGCTATTATGAACAGATAAAAGATTCAAGATATCAATAGCATAAGAAATGGAATAAAAGAAGACACAAGAGTTTCAAGGGTCAGCTGTAATAGGGAAGATTAACCATTAAGGTAAAAACAATTACTCAGCTAAAATATATTGGCCAGTCAGCCACATCTTAGCATACCACTTTTGTCCAGATAGTTGGAGCAGAATAATTGAAGAATTCAAAGACAAGACTGTTTCCCACCCTCATGGACCCAAGCTCAGGAATGTATTCAAGAACACCCCACAAACAGCAAACCAGCAAGGACCAGAGGTTCCAGCATATCCTGATTATCCTAGTGCCTGCAGAGTCTGATGTACATGTGAACACAGGTTATTCAAGTCAAAATCGAGGAGTCTAGCTCCTGGCCAAACCCTATGTATGATTATTCAGACCTACCCATAGGCATTTAAAATGTTTTTACCTAACAGGCATCGTGTGGGAAAGCTGCTGTTCCTCCCATTGGATTTAATGCACATCCAGTTCACTGTAGTCTCCTAAGGGAGTTGAAGTCATGGCCAGGCATGCTTTTACTCTTATCTGCATTCCAGACTGTTCTGCTGAGACCTCAGCATGAAAGGGTTTTTCTTCATGCTGACTTAGTACCCAGTACATTTCCACTCCTAGCACCAAGCCATCCCCCCACCAGCAGTCCCCTGACCCTGTGTCCATTAAATGTCAGAACTTTTTGTCCAGAGTTCCCTTGCCAGTGAAATGTACCCCATGTTTGTGTTGATCCATCTGACCTTTGCCCAGTGCTGATCTAATGTGGAGAGTTGAACAGAGGGAACCAGCACTTTTCCTGGGTTAGTCTCTTGCTTATACCATCTCAGTAAGTGATTAAAGCCCTCAGTATTATTTTACTTTTAACTTGCTTTCTTAATCACCTACTTTCAATATTTGGCAGCTCAGCTCAGCTCCTGAAAACTAATACTGTGATTGAATTGTATAATGTAAACAGAGTCTCATTAATGTGTTGACCTCTGGCTAGCTGTAGGGTTCAAAGGTGCTTTCATAAATACTAGAATCAGAAGATTCGGTGAACTAACACTTAGTAAATAAAATTCACTGCATTTTCCAGATGGTATGCATCCACTGGATGAATGAATTATATCTAATTTGTTCACTACTGTATCATCAGTACCAGGTCTGTAAGGGGCATTCAAAAATATTTGTTGGATGAATGAATCAACACTCAATTGTGCTTAATCAACTATCACATGTTTCTTGAATTCTTCACTACATGTCCACCACTAACAGATTTCCTGGGTGTTAAAATGAAGGGTAAGATTTAGCCCATGATATCCTAACATTCTATGTTCATGATAATCTTGGAAAAATAATTTTGAAGAGAAAACATGGAACAATGTTTCTCAACTTCTGAGAAACCTATTGCAAGTGGAAATTCAATTCAGCCATTGGACACTTTTAAATATAATTGAAATCATATTATTTTGCAAAACTCTGGGATCCCCATTTCATTCCGTGTAAAAGCCAAAAAAGACATTTAGTAACATCCAGTGCCTACATAGTCTTACTCCCTTATTAATGTTTTGATTTTATTTCCTACTACTTCTTCCTTCCCCCATACTTCCTATTCAAACCCAATGACCTGTTTTCTATCCCTTGAAAATGCTAGAATTTCTCCAGCTTCAGAGCTTTTGTACCATCTATTCTCTCTTCCTAGAACACAGTTCCCCAATTTCCACATGGCAGACTCCTTCATTTCCCTCAAGTATTTGCACAAATGTTAGGTTCTCCAAGAGAAGTACCTTGACCAAGTAATAGTAAATTACTTCTCACCTCTCATATACCACCTCTGAAAGGAATCCTGATCCTGCCTTCTCTGGTCTCTTTGTCCTGCTCCTTCTCCATTTTGTTCATTTTCTTTATTAGAGATGTTGTGGGCTTACAGAACAATCATGCATAAGATACAGGGTTCCTGTATATCACACTATTATTAATACCTTGCATTGGTGTGGAATGTTTGTTATAACTGATGACAGAACATTTTTACCATTTTAACTTTATAATTAAATTCCATGGTTTAACTTAAGGTTAACTGTATTTATAGTGTAGTTTCATGGATTTTTTTTTTTTTTTTAATTTTCTGTTACCATATATACAATTTAACATTTACCTTTCTAATCACATTCAGATATATATTTCAATGCTATTAATTATCTTTACAATTTTGTGCTACCATCATCACCATCCATAACAAAAACATTTCCATCATTCCAAGTAGGAACTTTATATATTTTAAGCATTAACTTTCCATTCCCTATCCCCACCCCATCCTCTGGTAAACTATATTCTAGATTCTGACTCTGTGAATTTGTTTATTCTAATTGTTCCATATCAGTGAGATCATACAATATTTGTCCTTTTGTGTCTGGCTTATTTCACTCAGCATGATGTCTTCAAGGTTCATCCATGTTGTTGCATGTATCAGGACTTCATTCTTGTTTTAGGCTGAGTAGTATTCTATCATATGTATATACCACATTTTATTTATCCATTAATCAGTTGACAGACACTTGGGTTGCTTCCATCTTTAAGCAATTACTTATAATGCTGCTATGAACATCAGTGTGCAAATATTTGTTGAATTTGCTGCTTTCAATGGTACTGGCTATATACCAAGTAGTGGGATTAGCAGGTCATATGGTAGTTTTATTCTTAGCTTTCTAAAGAATCATCAAAGTATATTCCACAGTGGATGCACCATTTTAAATTGCCACCAGCAACTTAAGCATCCGCTCCAACATTTGCTATTTGTTTTTTAAATAGCAGCCATTCTAATACTGGATGTGAAATGGTATCTCATTGTGGTTTTGATTTGCATTCCCCTGTTGGGTAATGATATTGAACATCTTCTCATGTGCTTTCTGGACATTTCTATGTCTTCTTTGGAATTTACTCAATTCTTTTACCTATTTTTAAATTGGATTGTCTTTTTGTTGTTAAGTGGAAGGATTTCTTTATATAATCTGAATAGCAAACTTTTATTGGATATGTGGTTTCCAAATATTTTCTCCCATTGTGTATGTTGTTATTTTACTTTCATGATAAAGTTCTTTGAGGTCCAAAAGATTTTAATTTTGATGAGGTCTCATTTATCTATTTCTGATTTCTGTTGTGCTGTTTGTGCTTTGGCGTAAATTCTAAATACAATATCTTGAAGATATTTCTATACCTTTTCTTCTAGGAGTTTGATAGCTGTAGTTCTTAAATTTAGGTCTTTGGGCAATATTGAGATGACTTTTCCATAAAGTGGGAGGTAGGGGTCCCTCATCTTTATTTTATTTTATTATTGGAAATGGGAGTCCAATTTTACCATCACCATTGTTGAAACTTTTTCTCAATTTAGTGGTCTTTGCTCCCATGTCAAAATACAGTTGGCCATAAATGTGAGGGTTGATTTTGGACCTTTAAATTAGATTCCATTGGTCCATATGTCTGTCCTAGTGCAGGTCCCATGCTGTTTTGAGTACTGTAACTTTGTAATATATTTTTAGATCAGAAAATGTTAGTCCTTAAAATTCATTCTTCTTCATTCTTCATTCTTCTTTTTCAAGATGGCTTAAACCATATAAATTTGATGATTGGATTTTCCATTTCTGCAAAGATGGTTGTAGGAGTTTTGAATGGATTCATTGAATCTATAAACTGCTTTTTGTCAGACTGACATCTTAACAATATTTAGTATTTCAATCCATGAACTTGGAATGCCTTTCCATTTATTTAGGTCTTTGATTTATTTTATCATGTATTGTGGTTTTCTGTGTATAAATCCTTTACATTCTTGGTTAGATTTATTTCTAGATATTTGATTCTTTTAGTTGCTATTGTGAATGGAAATTTTTTTCTTGATTTCTTCTTCTAAATTCTATTTTATCTGATATTAGTTTATCAGTGATCCTAGCTCTCTTTTGGTTACTACTTGCATGGCATATGCATTTTTTCCATGCTTTCACTTTAAATCTATTTTTATCTTTGAATTTAAGGTGAGTCTATTGCAGGCAGCATGTAGTTGGGTCATCCTTTTTTACCCATTCTGCCAATCTCTGCCTTTTTCCTGGGAGTTTAATTCATTTACATTTAAAGTCACTACTTTTAATGCAGGACTTTCTTCTACCATTTTGCTGTTTACCCTTTGTATACCTTATATGTTTTAGGTACTTCAATTCTTCTGTTAATGCCTACTTTTATATTTATTTACTATTTTGTGTTGTGTTATATTGAGTGCCTTCTCTTTTATATCTGGATAGCTTTTTTTTAATTTACTTCCCTTGTGTTAACATACTAAATATATAACAATCATATTTGGTTTGATACATATAATTTTTTTTTAAGTGGTACTGGAGATTGAACCTAGTACCTTGTGCATACAAGTCAGGTGCTCAACCACTGAGCTACACCCACTCTACCTCATATACTTTTAAAAGCATGCACATATACTTTCTTATACCCTTGTTACTCCTTTAATCTTTGTACACTGTATGTCTAAAGACATTAACTTATTACTTTTTATTCATTGGCATTTTAGCATTTGTAGGATATATGAAATGGAGTTAAATACCAAATAATACACTATTATTATATTGGAATTTTAACTACTCAAATATTACATTTACTTCAAGTCTTTATTTCTTTATGCTGCTTTGAATGACTGCCTAGTGTCCTTTCTTTTAATGCTGAAGAGCTTCTTTTGCATTGCTTATAGGGCAAGTATGGTGGTGATGAACTCCCTCATAATTTTTCTTTTTAATCTGGAAATGACTTAAATGCCCCCCTCATTTTTTGTTTGAATTCACATTTTTTATAAATTTTATTTTATTTTAAAAGAAGCTTTAAATTACATAAATGATACATCAAAAATATAAGGGGGTTACCGCATACCCCACCACCTCCCCCTCCCCCACTTTTCTAGGAAAAACAACATCTTTCATTAGTGTGGTACATTTGTTACAACTCATGAACACGTATTGAAGCATTTTTTCTAATCATGGTCAATAGTTTATACTTTGCATTGCACATTTTTTATAGGTTTTAACAAATTGTATAATTGCATGTATCCATAAAGGTATTGCCATTCAGATCATTTCCAATGTCCTGAAATGCCCCCCTGATATCCTTATTCTTCCCTCTCCGTGTGCTCAGAACCTCTGGTGACCACTGCATTTATATAAATGTTACAAGTTCTTCCATTACTAGAATATTAATAAGTCTACCATAGTCCATAGTTGCATTCACCCCATATGTTTGTTGATTCCTCAACCTTGAGGATTTTAGGATGGTAAAGCCCACTCTGTTTCTGATTAAGAAGGTGCTTAGATTCCATGGGGCAGATGGGCAGAACTGTCTTGCTTGCAGTTGTAAATGCTCTTTTGTTGAGATGGGAATTGTCCATCATCATCCTTTTATTAGTTGTTGTGGGTGAGTCCGATGAACTGGAGAGTAGGTGTTACAATGATGCTGTGATCCAGGGCTCAACCAGCATAGGAAAAGACTGAATATTTAAGTCTCTGGGAAATATATTCAATGAATATAGTGCTAATTATAGGTTCAAATAAAAAAGGCAGAAGAGCCATGTGTAGGGAAATTATAAATGAGTCTAACTCTAATACACTATAGAAAATATATTCCAAGGTAAGCCCAATGACAAGGTGCCCAATTCCTGAGACTGTCTGCCCCGCTAGTGTCTAGATGTCACTAGAGCCCTCAGGAGCACTCCTGCTTGATGTACTGTTTACTGTGGCAGCCAATGAGATCCTCCTGAGATGTGCATAAATAGAACCTCTGGAATGACCTCCTGACTCACTTTGAAATCTCTTAGTCATAAAAATCTCATTTGTACTTAAAAATTCCCCATTTTAGTCAAGATCATTTTTCAAATGCATTGCTAGCTGGTGCTTGGTAATAGTCCCTCAGTGCCAGGGAGGGTCACCCTAGGAAGTCATGCTCTATGCTGGGGAGAAAATAGTGAATTTATATGCTAAGTTTGGATTTGAGAGAGGCCACATTTGAGCAGCAATAAGACTGTCAAGAGATAATTCTTAGGCAATATATAATACTAAGCTAAGTTTCAATTTTACAAGAACAATGTTCATAAGTACAACCATCAATGTCAATGTCAAGGGCCTGCATATTGGTCTTGTACTCTAGGGATTCTTGAGGCTTTCTTAGGGAAAGTAGCAGGACTTCCCAGAATGGAAATTCAATATTCTTTCAGTTATTGTATGGGTCTCCACCCAAAGAGACAACACCCATGACTGCTTGAACATTCATATTCCATAGAGGCATGTCCCAGGTGCACGCTTCCCTGCACATCGCCCCATCACCAACACCCCACACCAGTGATCTTCCCCTGCCACAATTGTGAACCCTCTGCAATCCAAAACCTCCCCCGGAATAAAACCATAGAAATAAATAAGCATAATAAAAATAAAATAATAATAATACCAAAAATTAAAAAAATAAAAAGTAAATAAAAATTTTTATTGTGTCTTTCATCATTGTAAGATATGTTATCTTTTATGTAGAGTGACTATTTTTTCTGTAGTTTCCCTCAGAGTATTTTTTTTTTTAGCTTTATTTTCAAAGAAGCTTTAGTTACAGAAAATTCACATAGAAAATATCAGGGACAGCCCTATACCCCATCTCCTCACCTTCTCACATTTTCCCCTATTAATAATATCTTACATAAATATAATACATTTGTAACAATTGGTGAACAAATATTGAAGCATTACTACTAACCATTGCCAATGGTTTACGTTATGTATTACATTTTGCACTGAACACTTTTATAGGTTTTGATAAAATTTAGAATATCCTGTATCCATCATTGCAAGATCATGCGGGACATTTCCAATACCCTAAAATGCTCTATGTCCATCTATTCTATTCTTCCCTCCTCCCCAGAGCCTATGATAAGCATTAAATTTCAATTTTTGAAGAGTAAGGTTTATAGTTACATGCATTAATATTGAGGGCTTGACATATTGGTCTGTTTTCTTTTCTTAGGCACTGCCTATGTTCTTGAAAGATTCTTGCCCCTCTAATTGAGAATATAGCGGGTCTCCTCAGGATAGGAGCTCAATATTTTCTTGTTCATTGTGTGTCTCCACCCGCTGAGATAACACACTATGACAAGATGAACATTTCCATATTCCATAGAAGCATGCCTCAGGTGCACCTTAGCCCACATATCCCCCCACCCTGAGTTGCACTAGATACATAATTTTTAATTGGAAGTTGTGTTCTTTCAGCATTTTAAATATTTCAACCCAGTGCCTTCTTGCCTCAATGGTTTCTGATGAAAAGTTGACATTCATTCTAAGTGGGACTCCCTTGTATATAATATGTTACTATTCTCTCTCTTGCAGCTTTCAGAATTCTCTCCTTGTCCTTTGCATTCATTAGTGTGATCACTGTATGATGTGGTGTATTTTTCTTCATGTTTATCCTGTTTGGTGTTTCTGGTTTTCTTGCATGTCCATATCCACATCTTTTGCTAAATTTGTGAAGTTCTTTATCATTATTTATTTGGATATTTCTTCTACCCCATTCTCTCTTTCCTCTCCTTCTATAACTCTTATAATACATATATTGGTGCACTGGATGGTGTCCCAAAGAGGACTTAGGCTATTTTTACTTTTAGTAATTCATTTTGCTTTGTGCTCATCACCCTGACTCATTTTAAATTATCTTTTCTGTGAGTTCACTGATTCTTTATTCTGGCAGCTTCAATATGCTCTTTAAACTCTCCTGGGAAATTTTAATTTCAGTCATTATGGTTTTCAACTCCAGTAGTTATGTTTGCTTCCTTTTTAAAAATTTCTATCTCTTTATTAAGATTCTTATATTGCTCATTCACTGTTTTGCTGACATCCCTTACTTTTTCTCTGTATTTTTCTTCATCTTCTTGAGCACTTTTAGGATTATTTTTGGAACAATGTTTTCAACTGCCTTTTTCAGGGGTAGGTTGAAAGAATAGCTGCTCTGAAAACCAGCCTGCCAGCAATCCAAATTCACTAATCAAAAACCATGATCAGGAGCAGATGTGGCTCAAGCAGTTGTGTGCCTGCCTCCCACATGGGAGGTCCTGGATTCAGTTTCCAGGGCCTCCTGAGAAAACAAAAACAAACAACAAGCAAAACAAAGAAAAAAACAACTCAGGGAAGCTGATGTGTCTCAGTAGTTGACCACCAGCTTCCCACATATGATATCCCGGGTTCAATCCCTGGTCCCAGGTACCTCAAAAAAAAAAAAAAAAAAATCCATGGTCAGTGATCAGCTATGCCCACTCTTGTTCTTGGGAAAGAGGAATTTTAAGTCCCTTTCTGTCTCCAAAGAGGTAGCCAGGGGCTGGGTCCCATGGCTGCCTGCAGCAAGAGTGGGAAATGGGTTCTGGTAGCCACTGTGCAAAGAGAGTAATTTACTGTGCTTTAATGTAATTTATCTTCCTCTTCCTCTCAATCTTCTCTCAATGCTGTACAATGTTCTTCTGGCCCCTGGAGTTTCAAAGTACTTGTTTCAGACTATTCTTGATTGTTTCATGGTTGTTTTGGTGCAATGACTGATTCCTGGAAGCCCCATACTCTGCCATATTCCCACAATTCCTATATATTGTATTTTTTGTTGATGTTTGTTAAATGAGTATTTATTTATGTCTCTGTCTTGCAATATGTGAAGTTCTTGAGACCTGAAACTATGTAAATTAAGTCCTCTTATCCTTTAAAGTTATAATTAAGTATCACTTCTATGGGATTCCTTCCCTTTTCTCTCCAATATCAATTAGTATTATCTCTTGTTCTTTGCTGAAACTTTTTCCTTATTATTGAAACTTCATTCTGTATTACAACTGCAGAGACTTTACAATTCTCTATGCCTGGAAAAATCCCATTTCCCCAAGATTTTCATGGCTTTATTTTTTATATCATTCAGAAATCCGCAAAGATGACTTTCTTGAAGAGTTAAGAGAACTGTCCTAAGCCATTCCTATAGTCTTAATCTGCTTCATTAATTTCAAAGCATGCATCACTATTTGCAAAATCATTGCAGAATTTTGTTGTTGTTGTTTTTGTATTTTAGCTGGCTTCTCAATCATCTGTCTCTCCCATTAAAATGATTATCAATCAGGGCTGAGACTTAGTTTGTCTGCTCTGTCATTTCCCCTATATCTAGACTAGTCCTCATCTCAAATCAGGTACTCAGTAAATGGTTCCTAAATGAGTGAATAGTCTAATTTGCTTACTAGGCACTAAACTACGTGAAGACAAGGATCATGTCTACGTGGTTGCTTTTTTTCCTCAATGATTATCCTATCAGTGTAACTTTTGTTACTGATAGGAAAAATACTAGAAATAAAAGGGGAAATTACAGGAAACACCATATAGGTTCAATATTTTAAATTTCTGCTGCTCAGAAATTGTTCTTTATTTTACTATATTTAAGTGATATCAGAATTTAATTTAAATGGAAATTTCTGGACAGTAAGGTGATAGAAAATTATAAAATGTAAATTGTTCCTCAAAGTGAGAATTATACAGGGATTTCTGCTAGAAGCAGAATTAAGGTCAAACATCTAAAGGCTTAGAAGTGGAAGTGAAAGTGTGAGCTGTGTTTCAATATTCTTCCTTTTGTATTTTGCAAACAGGTTCATCTACACCTTTTCAATTTTTCACCTCTTTTGACAAAGCCTGCAGAAGAGCTACTGCTGATTACAACCATAGCTGCCAAACAGGAAAGAAATTAAATAAGAAATATAATTTATTTTTTTCCAAATTGGTAAGAACAGGGTAATAACTAAACTGCATTGGAAAGAGGAATGCACACTTAAATATGATATATAATAATTACTTAATTTAATAGTAATTTATATTTTTCAGTTATATCAATTTGCTAAAACATCACAAAACAAACAAACCAAGGGCAGAGGGGGAAATACATAATTCAAAAAATATTCATTTTCACAGGATACACATTTCCAAAGTACAAATAAATGCTTCAAGTAAGTCAGAGCAATGGTACATAACCAATTCAGGTCTCACCAGTCAAATCACAAATGGCACCTTCTTGTAAATCCTTGCCTTTTTGGATTAAGCAGGTCCGGGGGTACTTTTGATGTGCTATAGATTGCTATGGCAGCGTTTTCTTTTTCCTCCTAGGTGGGTCATTTGTTCTATTGCTTCCACTACATAGCTGCTTGATCCAAGAATTGATTTCCTGTAGTAGAGGCTGTCCTGTCATACTTCTTAACAACACATATTTTGGTAACTCTAATCACTCTTCCATTCCTCTTGACCTGTCACTTTGTGAAAATGCGGAGACGGCTCATTTGTGTTTGGGACTGAAAATAAGAAAATAAAGCCCATGACCTTGCAAAGTGTTTTGCTGTTTCTAAAGATGCACACACCTGAATGTATTAATACTTTAAGGAGTGGTAATAGCATATTCTGTCTTTAATGGGAACTGTAGATGTGGGTATGAGCAATCTATTGAGATTAGGCTACAAAACAAATTTTACCTTTCTTCTACTGCTTTTGTACTTTTTCCCTCACTTCCACTTCCATTAGAACCAGGGCAAGCTTAGTGGTAGTCCTAGAAAATAAATTGCATGTACCCTTTTGCACTCAAATTATCTTAACCTCTGGTTTTCTAAGTATTCTCACTTTGCTAATTTACTTTTTCTTGCCTCTCAAATCAGAATACCTAGAAGGTTAATCCGTTGACATTATCATTGTCTTAGTGCTGGGATAGTGATCATTTTCCTTCCCATATATTCTTAAATTCTTATGTTCATAAATTAAATTTGCTTTTGCATCCCCAACTCAATTCACTACAATTTCAAAACTAGCATAGAGTTCTTAGTGATGCCATGCTCAGTAATCTGTTTTATAATTTCAAATATGGCAATCAGCATGTAATAATTAAGTTCATTCCAGTAAATCACTCTACATTTATAACATCATGCATGACTTTAAAGAAAACAATTCAAAATTATCGAAGTATGTACAACTTAAAGGGATTAACCCTGCACTAAAGACTTCTCAATGCTCTTGGGTGTCAAATTGCACTGGAAAACTAAGCAGAAATGTCACAAACTCATGCTCATAACCTCCAGGTAACACCCTTGAAGTCAAGAAGGAAAAATCAATGATACTGCCTAGGTCAAAGAAATCTCAGTCATTACTAAGTGAATATATTAAAGTGATATTGTCTGCTGGGAATGTTGTTTTATAAAATGGTGGTTGTAATAATTTACTGAGGCCTTATAACATGAGTTCCACTTAATTCCATGCAGTCATCATCTTATTTAATTCCCACAAAATTCCTCTAGTTAGAAACTTGCATTGTGCCTATTTTGCTGATGTTAACATTGAGGATTTTTTAAAAAGGTGAAATGACTTGTACTAAATAACTTATGAGTGTGAGCTAAGCTGCAGACATTAGAGACTGAATGTTTAAACACAGCTCCAAAATGCCTCCCTAGAGCTTTAAATGTATTATAGAACTAAGTTTAAAAATCCTTTTGACCAATGGAAAAAAGAAACAGATATTCCAATTGTGTTCTTCCTGATAGCATAATTTTAGCTCATATTCTCTAATTACTTCCATGTTATACAACAATTTTCTGTTAACAAGCCTGTAAAATATACTGTTTAAGAGAAATTTCTCTAAACAACAAAAAACCAACATGAGCCAAAAATATAAGTGAAAACTCCTGAATATATAGATAGGTATACTAGCGGAGAGTATTCTGTTGAAAATATAAGAAAAATAACCAATATTCATGTCAAGCACTGTAGGATAGACAATGAACTTTTAGATAATATAAATATATTTTAACTTAATTTAGGAATAACTATCAATTGTTTATTGACACTGTCAAAAATTGATATCATTGTTTCTTCTAGACTATAGCATTATTGAAAAATTTTCCTAAGATCTTAGGTTTTTCAGTAGGGAGCAGATGTGGCTCAAGCAGTTGAGCACCTGCCTCCCACATAGGAGGTTCAGGGATTGGTTCCGGGTGCCTCCTAAAGAAAACAAACAAACAGCAAGCAGACAACGAGCAAAAACAATGAGCAGACAATGAGCAAACAGATGAGGGAACCAACATAGGGGAGCCCATGTGGCTCAGTGGTTGAGTGCCAGCCTCCCACACACGAGGTCCCAGGTTCAATCTCTGGTCCCAGTACCTCAAAAAACAACAAAAAAAAGTTCTCCATATTACATGTTGTCTCATATTAAAAAATATGATGATATTATATTCACTAGGTAGTAGCACTGATATTCTACCTTCAGTTACCTCTCTGTAAATTCTATCATTATACAAAATTAGAACAGTTAAATGTTTTAAAGAATTTTTGATTTTGTGACAATTTCTTTTCTAACTCTGAGAAGTAAGAAATAACATTTTAAACTGTCTCTCAATTGTCTGCTTGATAGTGATAATCCATCCTCATATTGTTGAAATGCATGAGGAACTTTATGAAAGTTACTTTCAAAATAAAAATCTGTTTTTCCATTTGTAAAATATTGATTATGGTCTTCTAATATACTTACTTTTTTGTGAAAATTAAATCAGTTGGCACAAATACTGCACTTAGAAGAATGTGTGGTTAACTATATAGCATTATTATTAGAAATTAAATAAATCTATAACTATTATTTTCAATAGTTTAACTATATTTTCTCAGTCCAGAGATTCAAAGTTGCTTTCCTTGGCTGTGTCTTTTTATCCAAGGGCTACTTTCAGAAATTATTTACAATATATAGATAAGATAGAGAGACTTGAAGGTATTAATAAAATTGCTTTAACCAGTTAGATTTCTTCTACATAAACAAGAAGAACCAACTCTGGCTAATTAATCTGGGAAACATTCTCAGAATCAACATGAGTCAGATATCAGTTTTTTGTTTTTTTTAACTTTATTTTGTACATTTAATAATTGAAAACATAAACAATTAAAAACTAAAAAGTAAACACAGATGAATAAATATATACATTTCTCAATTAAATGTAATGGATACATGTAAGTTCTTGTTGTTGTTGTTTTGTTTGTTTGTTCATAGACTAAAGTGATAGGCTGAAGGACTGTATTATGAAAATGGGTAGAGACTATAAGGAAAAATTAGCCAATACTTGGGCAAAAGAAACTCCTGTGTATCCTTTCAGTGGAATCTTGGTCATTGTATTGCAGACTGCTAGGGGATTATCTCAATCTTTGGTGGTGGACGCACTATTGGCTTGTTATTGACAATATTATTTACAACCTTGTAGGGATAGAAGTTATAATGTAGAAAAATGATATTAATTCAAATGTTCCCTGTTAATAATAATGTAAGTGAATTAGTTTCCACTAAAGATTATATATTTCTCTGAGTGAAATCCTCAGGTGAACCAGTTTTAATATCTTACTGGTTCCCTCATTAGGAATTAAATACGAATTCTTGACACTTGAGAATTTTATATTTGCATGAAAGTCATGTATTTAACTTACAAACATAATGCCTTAGGCCAATGCAACGATGAGGGCAGGTAAGTCCAAATTCTACAGGGCAGGAAGCAAGCTGGAAACTCCAATGACATGATGCTGAAGTTGAGTAAAAAATCTCACCTATAAATGCAACCTTGTTTAATTTTTTTTGAGTAAGTGATTGGTTTTGATGAATAGAAATGCAATTAAACCAGTTTGTTCCAAAGGAGAATTTGAGGAAATGATTAAAGGATGCATGGACAAAATTGTAGCCAGAGTTTGGGAACGATTAGGAAAATATTAGAAAATCATTATAAACAAATGCAACATCTCCACCTCACCCTCTGGTCATATATTACCTTTCCTCTGCTTTTTACCCTGCTTCTGGTGACATTTGTCTCCCTTGGTGACTGAGTATTGTTACTAAATTGGATTATTGGTAATAGTATCTACCTCTAATTAATGCCTCTGAAGCACAGAAAGCTAATATGATATTTCTGTACTGGTAATAAATTACTGGCAGCAAGAATATTATTGGTCCATCTTACCCCTCAAATGCTTTATCAGCAGCTTCTAACTTCTGGCATGATCTTGTAGGGATGGCGAGTCATATCACATGATACATACATGAGCAGATAGAATAATGAATGGAGTCTTTATAAAATAGTTTTGAGTAGGGATGGAATAATTGCCCAAGAAAAGTACTGTCACATTCATTATAATAGAATAATGCAACTCTTTCTGGAAAAAAAAGCATTCCCAACCTTGAATTCTCTGTATAAGCTCTATTATGTTTTTCAATCTTGAACTCCAATACCAATTAAATATCATCCTTTAAAACTCAACTCATAATCCACTTTTAGAAAGTAGTCCCCTTTCTCAAAAGTGTATAACATGTTGCCTTAATGACACGTGCCTTATTCTAGCCTTAATTGTAGAGGAACAAGAGACTGGCCGAGTCTAAAATATCTCAATAAGACCAGTGAATTGGCTACATTGTTTATAGTGTTGATTATATTTTTACTTGCTCATTTCTTTTTTTTTTATTTTTTTTATTTTTATTTTATTTTATTTTATTTTATTTTATTTTTTTTTACTGGGAGGTCCCGGGGAGCGAACCCAGGTCCCTCCATATGGGAGACGGACACCCAACTGTTTGAGCCACATCCGTCCCCTTACTTGCTCATTTCTTTATCTTCTGCATGACCCCAAGAACATACACTCCATGAAGTCAAGAGCTTGGTCTCTCTTGTTCATAACAATATCCAATATGCCTCTAATACTGTCTGGCATTCAAAAAGAATATTCTGAATGAATGAATAGAAAGAAAATATTAATTTTAACTAGATTGATTAGAGGATTTCCTGCTCAGTGTATTGTATTAGAATTTAGCTTGAAGGAAGGGAAGATTTTAAAAGAAAAAAATATCAAAGCAAATTGTCAAAAATTAGAGGTAATCAAGATGTACTTCAATAAGTGATTAGATAAACAAACCCATACAGTGGAATATTATTCAATGATAAAAAGAAATGAGTTATCAAGCCACTGAAAGACAAGGAGGAACTTAAATGCATATTTTTTAGTGTAAGAAGCCCATCTGAACAGGCTCCACACTTTAGGATTCCAACTATATGACATTCTATAAAAAGCAAACCTATAAAAAGATTAGTTGATGCCAAGTGTGCAGGGAGAGATGAGACGGATGAATAGGGGAGCACAGTGCATTTTTAGGGCAGTAAAATTTTTTGTATGATACCATAATGGTAGATATATGACAGCAGACATATTTCAAAATCCGTAGAGGTTTACAACACAAAGAGTGAACTTTAATGTAAACAATGGACTTCAATTGATAATAATGTATTAATATTGATCATCAGTTATAACAAATGTACAACACTATGTAAAATGTCAATAATAGGTAAATCTCTCTCAGGGATGGAGTGGGAGCTGGAAGATAGGTAGTATGTGGGAACTCTCTTCACTTTCTTTGCAATTTTTCTGTAAACAAAAATTGCTTTAAAAATAGTATATGATAAAATGTCAATAACAACTTCTCATTTCAATTCTCATTTTCCTCAAATGTGTTGTTTCCTCTTATTCATTGTAGTTTTCTTTCCAATGTTCTGTGTCCTTGTGGATTTTTACACTATTTTTCTCCCTCCTCTACTGTCAGTATATAATCAGACTGAAAATAGTTTCTTATAAAAGGTTTGAAATTTCTGCATAACCATCAGTGACCCTAAATTTGCTAATACTTTAGCAAGTCCTAAAGATAATAAAGCATATACTCTTGTTTAAATGTTCTTATCTCAACTTGAGTTCTGCTTTTGATACATTGGAAAATGACTATATAATCTTCCTTTACTCCAAAAAGCTTGGAAATAATTTTTTGTTTGACACATTTTTCTTACATTTAAATATTAAATCAATGCATTTTTTGTACATTTGCTATAAAATATTTAACAATGTATTTTTATTGTTATACCTACTCATAAAATTTTAAGTAAAATTTCATGTCTTGAGAATCTTAGAAATTTCACATACAGTAATTAATCTAAAGTGATGCCACCACAAATGCCGTGGTCTCCTTGACCCAACCACTGATAAACACAGCTTTTTTGGATTGTTCTGTGGGAGTTCACACATACTTAATACCAATAGCATCTCTTTTCTCATCTTATATTTTAAACTTCTCTAAAGACAACCTACATAACTTTTATAAGGCTGAATCTAAACAAAGCCCAGAAGTACATTGGAATTTATGTCATCTGAGGATAACCTTCAACCAATAGGGAAGAGGAGTTCAGGATAAATGCCCAGCATCCAGATATTCAAGCAGACAATCATAAAAGACTTTGATGGAGATTCCAGTGGCAGCAGGCCCTCATTATCCACAGCAGCAAATTATATAGTATAAGTGTACCTTGGCAATATTGTGTGTTCAATTCCAGACTATCACATTAAAGCAGATATTGCAATGAACACAGCTACACACTTTTTTAGTTTCCCAGTGCATATGAAAATTATGCTTAAACAATACAGTAGCATTATGTCTAAATTAAAAATGTATATACTTTAATTAAAAATATTTTATTGCTAAAAATGATAAGCATCACCTGAGCCTTCAGTGAGTCATAACCTTTTTGTGGTGGAGGATCTTGCCTACTTGCTGATGGCTGTTGACTGATCAGGGTGGTGATTGCTGAAAGGTCGGAATGGCTGTGGCAATTGCTTAAAATAAGACAACAATGAAGTTTGCTATACCAATTGATTCTTCCATTCACAAATGCTTTCTCTTTAGCATGCAATGCTATTTAATAGCATTTTACTTATAGTAGACCTTTCAAAATTGGAATCAATCCTCTCAATCCTCTATCTAGGTTTATGTAATATTCTAAATTCTATGTTGTTATTTCAACAATGTTCATAGCATCTTCACCAGGAATATATTCTATCCCAAGAAACCACTTTCTGAATTAATGTCATCAACATGCTGATACGTGACCCCTGGAAAAGTTTTCCCAAAGAATCAACAAATAAAAGGACAAATCCCACTTGATTAGAACTCTGGAGTACAACAGACACTGGGAAAGGACTCCACAAACTATGAATCAAAGAAAAAGACAAATAATCTCCAAGATCAGAGGAATTTCCATCCCAGACCTTCCAGTCTGGCTTCAGAGGTAAGTCATCAAGATAATTAGATGCCCAGACATGAACAAAAAACATTGCATGTTGTATTAGTCAGGGTTCTCTAGGGAAACAGAATCAATAGGAGAAATCTGTCAATAATATGAGATTTTATAAGAGTCTCTCACGTGTCCGTGGGGATGCACAATCCAGCTTCCACAGGCAGGCTGCAAACCAGTGGTTGCAATGAAAGTCCAATGAAGATCCTTGATGAGTTTCTGGGAGAAGTTGGCTGTCCAAAGACGAGCTGGGAAATTCTCTATGAATGTTGAAATCACTTCCCCTTTTAAGGTATTCAACTGATTGGATAAAAGTGTCACCCATTGTTGATGGCAATCTCCCTTATTGATGCAGATGTAATCAGCCATCTATGCAGTAAACTCACTGGTGACCAAAGTCCATAAATGTTCTTGTATTGCAATTAGCCCAGTGTTTACTAGACCAAACACCTGGACACAATTACCTGGCCTAGTTGACACCTTTACCTAACCATCAAACATGTCATACTAGGAAACAGGAAGATATGGCTCAGTCAAGGTAACTAATGAAAATTTCCAAGGGAGCAGATATGGCTCAAACACTTGAGCACCTGCTTCCCACTGGAGGTCCCAGGTTTGGTTCCTGGTGACTCCTAAAATCAAATCAAAACAAAACAAAACAAAAATTACTAAGCAAACAAAAGAAAAGACCAACTCCGGGAAGCCCTTATGGCTCAGTGGTTGAGCGCTAGAGTGCTAGGGCTTCCCACATTGGAGATCCTGGGTTCAATCCCCAGCCCCAACACCTTGGAAAAAAAAGAAAAACTTCAGAGGAGACACAGAATTTGTAACAACTAAACAGAGACATTCAAACAAATCCAAGTCAATTCAAAGAGATGTACGAAAATATGCATAAAATGCTAAAGGATATTAAACAGACAATGGGTGAACATAAAAAATAATTAGAAAGTTTAAAAAAATGTTACAGAAATTATGGGGATGAAAAGCACAATAGTGAGGATTAAAAATATACTAGAATCATACAACAGCATATTTGAATAGGCAGAAAAAAAATCTACAAACAAGAAGACAGGACAATCAAAGTTATACAGTCAAAAGAACAGATAGAAGAAAGAATAGAAAAAATGGTAAGTGCTTAGATTTGAATGACATCATGAAGTGCATAAACATATGCGTCATGTTTGGCTCAGAAGGAGAATAGAAGTTTAAAGGGGAAGAAATGATATTCTAGGAAGTAATTGCCAAAACTATTGCAACTCTTATGAAAGACATAAATATACATGACCAAAAAGTGTATTGTTCCAAACAGAATAAATCCTAATAAAGTTACATGGGACGCTTACTAATCAGCATGTTGAATGCCAAAGGTAGAGAATTTTGAAAGCAGAAAGAGGAAAGAGATATGTCATATATAAGTGATCCTCAAAAAGACTTAGTGCTGATTTCTCTTCAGAAATTATTAGGTGAGAAGGCAGTGGTATGATATATTTAAGGTACTAAAGTGAAAACCTGCCAGCCAAAACATTAATTATCTGGCAAAGAGTCCTTCAAAAATGAGGGAGAGTTTAAAATATTCACAGCTAAACAGAAACTGAGGTAGTTTGTCAACAAAAGACCTGCTCTACAAGATTTACTAAAGAGAGTTCTGCAATTTGAAGGAATAGGCTGGAAAGATTGGCTTGGAGTACTGTGAAGAGTTAAAGATCTTCAGTATGGGTAAATAGTGGTACATTCAAAACTCCATAGTACTGTGTCCTCAATATAACACTCTATTCTTTAATTCCCATAAAAGCCAAAATACAACCAAATAAGAAAAAGGCATATTTCTGTATAATGGTTACACAAATTTATGAAGAGGTAATGTGGGAAAAAACATAACAAAGGGAAACAGTAGAATATGTTAGCAGAGAATGTGTGTGCTATTGAAGCTAAGTTGGAATCTTTTCAAATTAGCGGGCTGTGGATATAGCTTGTAATACAAACCCCAGGGAAACCACAAAGAAAATATTTTTAAAATATACAGAAATAAATATGAGAATATGATTAGTCAGATACATCACACAAGTTCAAGTATTCAGAAAATGAGGATGTAAAAAGGAAAAGTGAGAGAAAATATAAGATATGACATATAAAACCAAAAAATGGCTGAATTAAGTACTGCTTTTACAGTAATAACACTGTAATCAAAAGACAAGGGAGTGGATGTGGTTCAAGTGGTTGAGTGTCTGCTTCCCACATGGGAGGTCCCAGGTTCAGTTCTCAGTGCCTCCTTAAAAATAAAAATAGGAGGACGGATGTAGCTCAAACGGTTGGGCTTTCATCTCCCATATGGAGGGACCTGGGTTCAATTCCCGGGACCTCCCAGTAAAAAAAAAAAAAAAAAAAAAGGACAAGAAAAAAACAAACAACAAGTAAACAAACATAAAAACCAACTCAGGGGAACTGATGTGGCTCAGTGGTTGAATGCTGGCTTCCCACATATGAGGACCTGGATTTGATCCCCAGTCTTGGTACCTCAAAAAAAAAAAAAAAAAAAAAAAAAGCACAGATTGGAAGAATGAATGAAGAAGCACAATTCCACTACATGTTATTTACAAGAGACCCACATTAGACCCAAAGACACAAATAAGTTGAAAGTCAAAGGATGGAAAAAGATAATTCAAGTAAATAGTAACAAACATAGAACCAGGGAAACTATACTAATATCAGATAAAACAGACTTTAATTCAAAAGCTGTTATTAGAGATGAAGAAAAATACTACATATTAATAAAAGGGGCAATCCACCAAGAAGAAATAACAATCATAAATATTTATGCACCTAATCTGGGTGCCCCAAAGTACATGAGACAAGCACTGGCAAAAGTGAAGGAAAAAATAGACACCTCTGCAATAATAGTTGGAGACATTAATATAGCACTCTCATCAATAAACAGAACATCTAGACAGAAGATCAATAAGGAAACAGAGAACTTGAATAATCTGATAAATGAAATAGACCTAACAGACATGTACAGAAAATTACACAGCAAAACAGCAGGGTAAGCATATTTCTCAGGGGCACATGAATTGCTCTCCAGGATAGATCACATGTTGAGTCACAAAACAAGTCTCAATAAATTTTAAAAAGGTTGAAATTATACAAAGTGTCTTCTCTGACCACAATGGAATGAAGCTAGAAATCCATATTAGCAGAGCAACTGGAAAATCCACAAACATGTGGATGTTAAATAACATACTCAAACTATCAATAGATGAAAGAAGGAATTATAAGGGACATCAGTAAATATCTTTCAGACAAATGGAAACAAGAACACAACCTATCAAAACTTATAAGATGCAGCGAAGTCATTGCTGAGAGTGAAATTTATAGCCCTAAATACTTACATTAAAAGATATTTAGATTGCATAAATGTTGCACAAAAAATATAGGGATTCCCATATGCCCCACTCCCCACACCTCCCGCATAAACATCCTTCATTAGTGTGTCACATTCATTGCAATTGATAAACGCATCCTGGGGTGTTGTCACTGAGCATAGTAAAGATAGACTTGCTCAATGCAGGGTTGTCACTAAATTGCAATTTATGTAAAACAGAATTATCTGTAATATACAATAAAGTGAAATATACAGATATGCTTGTATATTTTTAGGTTGGGTTGCCACTTTTCAGTTTCATTCTTCCCATTCTTTACTTTTCATCTTTGGATAAGCTCCAAAATATATTATCAGTACTCACAACCTTATCTCAGTTGTTGATATCAGGGGAACCAAGCCAAAGGAGGTACCAATAACCTTATATCAAGGCACAAATGTGGTTTTAGAGTCCTTGCTGTCCAGATTTTCACAAACAACGGGAGTGTTTTAATTATCATTAAGGTTAAAAATAAATTTCATATTGAGGGAAAAAGCAAAAGGGAAGAAATTATAAATTTGATTTCTTTTACACTAGGTTAATAATATTTAATAATTATTTTAAAAATAAACATTACACACATTAAAGCATGTTGGGTGTAAGACAGCATAAAATAAAAGAAGTACATTGTAAAGTCCTAATGAGAATACTAAACAAAGGTATTCAGGTGCTTTCTAGTTCAATGTTTGGTCTAAACTTTCATGCATTTTAATACAATGAACAGGCTTTTGGATTTTAGTCAGAGAAATAGAAAAATGACCCAAATTCATGTATGCTTATATTTCTGATTTTTTTGTGAAAATCACAGTGCAATTTCTGGTTTAATGTGGTAAAACTGCTAATGCTTATGGACTATAATAGTTTAATATAATCTTAAATTGTGCTGGAAAGAACCTAGGAAACATGAATTAATTGACCCACAAATCCTCAAAAAGCTAAAGGATCAGGTAATGGCGTGTACTGAATCAACAGCACCATAATACAGTATTTTATATGTGGGGATAATGGATATTTCCATGACTGTTTGCTAGCTAGTCAGCCAGTACAGAGCCACATTAGTTAGGGCAATTACTCAGAGTTGTGTTTAATAAAATGAGAGAGAATTGTCCAATGGCACTAATAATAACAATCCTATAGCAAGCTAAATAATTCAGCAGTAATTACAAGCATTAATTTCGCTTTCTTCCCTGATTATGAATCTTCTACCTCCAAGTTTTTATCATAATGGGGTGGCAGATTGTCTGCAATGAATTGTAAAAACCTGGCAGTGACTTTGGCAATGGAGATATCCCATCAATTTTGATAGGTTAAAATGATTCCATTAGCTGTTGATCTTTCATAAATGTGTCAGTGATTTCTTCCCATGTGTATCATAAAAGAAAGAAGCAATACTAAATTCCTTTTGTTATTATACTAAGTCAATAAAATTAAATTGTCATCAAGGGATATTTGATATAATAAATGTAGTTAACTATCTTCAAATACTAGAATTGGAAATAAAATTCCAATATATCGTATTCCTTATTTTTCTGATAGGAAAGATTCAAATAATATTGTTTACATGGAAAACCCCTACTATTATAAAGATATTTTCAATATGTGCATTTTAAAGTATTGATATTTTTTTCTGAATAACTAATTCACTCAGAGACCAATGTGGATTACAAAACCATTTCATGGGCTAACAGTCCTCTGTAGATTGATAATTTAAAAGAGTTGACAGAGAAAAAATGTGTTCTTACAGAATATTTAAGTTTTACCAAGACTTTTATTCACTATAATATTCTGAGTTCTATTTTACAGAAAGGTAGTTTGAAATGCAGTTACAATTCAACATTTTTCAAATTATCAGTGAATCTCTCTAGTGTGAAATGTGTGTTTTGACAACCTGGTACAGTTCATTATGTCAGGTAACCAGTATATTTTATTACCACATTAATAGCACAGCAATCTTGAAGCTGAGACATTTAAAATGGAGCTATATGGCATATAATTTCAAAACAACCTGCACACATGAGGTCATGATATCAGAAAAGGTGTGTGTCTGTGCTGCACAATGGACTCAACAAACAGAATTATCCAGAACTTCAGGTGAGGGTAGCAAAAATTGCAGAGGTCTAGGCCAACATTTGGCTTTTGACATGAATAATCTGTTCTTCAAATGAAAGTTAAAATTATAATTGATGAGTGCAGTGTCAATCCAAAATAAGTAGATGGATTTTAGTTAGCCTATTTCTATAAACAAAATTTTGGTCAGATATTGACATAGCTTACCAGTTTATTTTAGAGAGAGAGAAAAACCTCTGATAAGGCTTCTTGAAGAGGTAGGCCTATTGGCACACATTTCCAGAAATGAAGAAATGATTGATTGGAGTTGTAAACAATTATTTAGTACATCAATGTGAACAAAACAAACTCCAATATATACATACAAATATGTTTGCATATATGTATAAATATATGTATATATACACGCAAGTCCTAAAATTTTAGCTTTAACATGTCACTAGAATAAAATTAAAATATATATATATATATAGGACTATACAGCACTAGGAGAGAATCCTAATGTAAATCATGGACTATAGTTAATAGTACAATTATAATAAATATTCTTTCATCATTTGTAACAATTGCACCACACTATTGCAAGCTGTTAATAATAGGGGGTATGTGGGAACTTGGCATTTTCTGCATGATTTTTCTATAAATCTGCAAGTTCTCTAATAATGAAAAATATAAACACATATGTACATATATATACACAAAAATACCTGAGGAATTATTTTATACTTTGAAAATATACCAAATTTTGCAGACTATTTAAAAATGCATACTTTTTCAGGCCATATATTGCTTTGAGATGACTTAGAGAATTTTTTGCTTTGATGACAATTACTATTAAATCAGATTTCAGGGCTTATTTCCCTGAATCTTACCACTGGGTGTTGAAAAATATTTTAAATCGCTAAGAATTATTACAGGAAATAAAAAATATATCTTTATTTCAGTAAAAGGCTTTTTTTAAGACTGTATCCTCAGGTGTCCTTAGTATGCATTATATTTTAAAGGAACTTTAAAGTCAAGAATTTTTAAAACTGTAGGGATTAGGAAAACATTTTTATTTCATATCTATTTTGTTCTTTCTATTCCTTTCCAACCACAAATAGAGAAAAGACATCCAGGCTTACTTAACAGAGCCTAGGAAAGCCAAGAGTGGTTTGACAAATTGTTAAAGGTGAAATGGCTGCACTAATGAGACATTGGTTAAATCCTACCTTTTCAGCTTTCCCCTCTGTGCCTGGCTCCCATCATTCTCTTCCCAGGATCATTTTAACTTGTCCTAGGCTCAAATACAAGCAACTTGTTTTCTACTTTGTAAAAAATAAATGGAATTGGGTTAAATTTAATTCAGCAATCAACATTTTGGTGTTAATAGGTACTCCTTCTAAAGCAAAACAAGCAAACCAATCATACCATTACTGAGTTAAACACTGAGTACTTAGGATACTGGTATTCAAACAGGTAGATATATCCCTACTGGTACACCAACATTTTCTGAAGTTAAGAACTTAATAGTTTTAAAGGAATCACATTTCAGATAGTCTTCCATATTCAATGTATCTTCATTTACTGTACTTTTTTTCTACTTCCTCTTTTGCAAAATGACTTTTACTTTACAGCAAATGAAGGCATTTCCTTCAGCTGACATGAATCTTTTCATGGTATATTACTCCATATATAGAAACTTCTAGGAAATCAAACAAAGGGGCAACTGGAAGTATTTTCAAGGAAGACTCCTTTTCATTTTAAAAAATTTTATTGCAATATGTCATGCATACATGAGCACACATAAACAATAAGTATATAGTAAAAGTTGTGAACTTACAAAACAAATATGCATATAATATAGGACTCACAAACATCACCCCACCACCAATACCTTGCATTGTTGTGGAACATTTATTACAAATGATGAAAGAGTATTGTCAAAATATTACTACTAACTGTAATCCATATTTTACATTTAGTGTACTTTTCCCGAAGCCCACCCACACAGCAAACATCTTTGGAACTTCCGATCTTTCCCTACAAGCAAGGTGTTAGAATTGGGATATTTTGCATTGTTGCTTTGTTGTTCAATATGATATTGTACAGAATATTGTCAATGGGAAACTTTACATCCTCTATTTCCTAAATAATGTCAAGTAACGAACTATCCTTAAGAGAGAGTGTTGTGTGAACAAGTGAAGAAAGTATTGAACATTGAACATTTAAGTGCTATTTTTTCCCATGAATTTAGACATAAGCAATTCTTCTTAGCTATCCTCTTCTCAGTTATAATTCTGCTGAAACAGAAAACACTTTGAACCAGCAAAGGCCATTCATGTTAGTGACACTGACATATTTAAATATAAATTAATGCTTTCAAGATTATGGTATTTTTAAGTTATACTGGATCCAAATCAAAGCTAAAGATGTTATACCCTTTCTTTTATATACAGCATATTTATTATTTATGAAGGTACTTGCATTCTGTTTCACCATATCAAATCACAAAATATTAATTCCAATGATGATCTATTTTCATATTTCATATTTCATATTTTAATGGTTAATATATTGTAACTGCTAATAATAAAACAATAAGTTAAATGCTAGCTGCTAACCCTAAAATTAAAAAAAATTAGACCTTCATTTTTCATTAATTACATGAAAAGAATTTGATCATGATGTCTAATGAAATTAATGACATTATAACTGAATATTTACATAGGATTCCTAAATATTTTTAAACAAAATATCAGACTTCAGCACTCTCACAACATTACAGTTACTAAATGAATAACATGGCCTCTAACTTAATTTTCAATTCATAAAAAGCTAATAATTCAGCTAAATATTACACTGTGTTTTTGAAAATTAAGAAGAAAAGGCATATAGATGGAGTAATATTTATAAAATGTATTATTATGTTAAACATATGTTTTATTAATTATTATTTGACAGCCATAATCCAGTTGTACTTTATTACTTTTCCTGCCATATAAATTAACAACTTTATCTACTTTGAAAATTAAGTCACTCTTTGATTGATAGAAAGTAAATCCAATTTGGTTAATTGGTATGAAGATGAGCCTTGATTTTCCAATTAGGTAATATGGTCGGTATATTTATTCCTTAAAAAAGGTATGCAAAATTCAAAAAGATGAAAATATTTGGTCCAAAAATGTTATGCTCGCATAGAAAAACTGAACTTAAATATATAAAACCATTTTTGTAATTCTGATTAAATTGGCAAACAAGTTGTCATGGTATAAAACAAACAAACAAAAAATCACGTATAATTACTCACCTTTCCAGAACCTTCATTGGCATGAACTTAACAAGGTCATAGCTATACTAAGTGAGTACAAGTCCGTTTATATGACAGCTTATTATGAATTCTCTATCTTTAATGTAGTGGAAGGAAAACCTAATGAAGTTGTCATTTCTTTGATGACTAAGAGTTATAATTTGTTGTTAAATCAGCATTTGATATTTGAATTATAATCTGGGAAGAGTTTAAAGAATGCCGTGAATTTTCATTAACAACCTATATTCCCTAATAAAAATGAGAGGAGTAATAGATTGATATTGGTCTCTACTGTATTTTAACAATAAATAGTGTTCATTCCTTGATTTAAAAAAATAACTTCACTGATCTCATTTAGAGATTGAGTTCTAATATATTTTTATTTCTTAATAATTATCAATATTTTAGAATAGTTTTAAAATTTATTAAATTAGTTTAACTATTAAGTCCAAGTGACTTTTATTTTTACTGTTTAGAGTTTTGTTGCCATAAGAATGTTATATAAATGTTAATAAACATTTCTATTTTCATTACAAACTATGATTGGTCATTAATAATAGCCTTTTTAACAAAAAAATATACAAATTAGAAAAATTCTAAAGGGAAAATGAAATGGAAATATATGTTCAAAAAGGCAATTATTAAACAGTATTTACTGCTGAAAAGATCTGTTTCCATATATATTTTATGTTAATAATGTTCCATGTCAAATGACTATGGTAAACAAAAATAGAAATTTAGCATTTCTATTTTTAGATGACAATATTAACAATACCTGTAAACATCATCCTTTGAAACACATATTCAGAATTTGCCTTATGTCAGGCTCTGGAATGTGAGCCAATTCACAGCAAAAATCAAAACAAAGTATATACTGTCAGTAAGCTTACATTTTACTGGGATATAGAGTAAAAATTTATAAGACTATGGATTAAGTACTATAACAGGATTTTGTAAAAGTCTTATGAGAGCAAAGAAGTGTGAAGGAATAATACAGCCAAAAATCATTACAGCAGTATTGTTGCCACAGCAAATTATTTACTTTACATACATTATGGTCATATATGGTGTTTTATTTGTACAATACATCATATAATGATGAATGTCAACAAGTAGTATTGCACAAATTTATGATTAACATGATATTTTTTAACTTGGTAACAGATATGTCTTGGAGTTTGGTGATTCTTTTATACATCATTCTAAGTGTTGTTGATAAATTTAATTAATAAACATTTATCAAAGGAATGTGGTACGTGAACCAATTAAACTAATTGATAAAATATATACAATTTGCAGAAAATGTATGATGTTATATGTAGTTATTCCAATTCATATAGGTTATTGCTCCCTGGTGTGAATTAATTCTTTGAGTTTTTCAAAATACCTTTGGAAGTACACCCAGAAAATGAAGAAATATCAGTTTCTAAATGAAATGTGGGGAGTCTTAAAACTGGTAATTTGTAATAGCAGTTTGCCTCTCAGACATTTATGTATGTTCATGTGTGTGCATGCATGTGTGTGTAAGGTTATGCATAAATATATATGTATGTGTATTTATATATATGCACTTTTTCTTCTTTATAGTAGGTAAGCATATCTGTAATATCTCCATTTCATCTCTTTTATTTTGGCTCTTAACTTTTAATCACCTTTAGGTTTTCCATAGAAATAATCTATATGATTCAGCATACTTCAATAAAAAGGAACACCATAATTCACGTGCATTACTTAATGAATGCATTATTTGTTTAATGATAATGAATTACTTGATAAAAATACTATGCTTAATTGTATGTTTCTTTATAGCAACCAGTTATATAAATTTTCTAAGTTAAAGGAACTTGTCTTTCCATGGAACCCAAAAAACTATAGTTAATTAACTCATATCCATGTATTGCATTAATCCATTATTGTATTGATAAAAGTTATATGTGGCAGGAGTCAGAGACAGAAAGGTAAATAATATACCATTGATTACTCAAAGTATTTTACCATTAAGTAAAAATACTCTCTAAAGTGCAGAGCTGTCATTTTCTTTATTTTAATTTAAATTTATTTACTAATTAAGTTTCAGAAAAAGTTGAGGGAAGAGAGCTAGGACATGGGTCAAGGGACTGATCTTAGAAATTAGGTGATGTTCTACTTTTCTTTGAACTAGAAGGGAAATAAGAGGGGTAGGTGTATAGAGAAGGATATTTTGAATGTTGATGTGGCTTCCAAGTGAATTTCTTGAAAGATACTGTTAATTGTCCTCAAGTTTTGGTAGAGCAAATGGCAGCCAATTAGAAACTATATTTCTCACTCTCTCTTGTGGTTAGCACTGGCAATGTGACTAAGGGATATCAACCAATGCAATTTTCTAATTCCTATATTACTTTATTCAAAGGGAGCAGTTTGCTGTCTACTCATCCACTCTGTTTTCCCCTTCCAGTGGGCTGGAAAGTGCACATCTTATGGTGAGACAGCTTTAATCATGTGACGACAACATCCTAGGGGATAACAGAACAGTAAATTAGAAGTAAGATGGATGCAAAATGACCTCATGGAATAGAGATGCATACCCATCATGGATTACTCAGTTTTTTCTACAATTTCCCATAAGAAATAAATTTCTATATTGATTGCGCTAACAACCAATATAGAAATTCATTACAATAACATAACCTATGGTATATGCCTTTCAATGTATTGATATGAGGAGACAAACAAATCTGCTGTTGGTTAGAAAATCAGGGAAAGATTTCAATTTAGAGTGAAAAAGGTCCTGATTAAGCAGTCTGGTAGAATGTCATAGTAAGAAAGCCCCATGCATCTTACATTACAAAATTCAGGCTTGTACTTCAAAAGGATCACACATTGTTTCTATTTCTCAAAGTATTTTGGGGAGGACAGGATAGGAAAGGTAGATGGTATATTTTTATAGGTGTTTCAGGAATGAAGTTACAAAACATTTCTTTGAGAGAGATGGCTTTTGTCATCACTATTTTACTGAGAAATTCTGTATCATCGAAGCTCCATCATTCTGATGATATATGATATGAATAAAGTATCATGATGACCATGATGATGTATATATGAGTCATAATAAATCATCACAATGATTTCTCTGAAATTATTTATCAGGAGAGTACATTATTATGGTTGCATTGCACTGATATTGAAGTACAAGGAAGAACACTTCCCTCAGACTTAAAATCTTTATTTTAATAATACATGTTTTATTTTCCATAAATTTATTTTTACAAGAAATGAACTGTTATTGTACTGGACAAAAAAACTACACTTAGCAAATATGAAAAATTAAATCTGTGTTTTTGAAAACCATGGAAAAATACTATTTAATATAAAGAAAGATTTAAGTGCAGAAATCACATGAACTATTCAATTATTTCTGGGAATAATTTATAATTATTCCCATTATCAAATTGAACATGAATAGTTAACATTTTGTTCCATACTTCCAATTTTCTTTTGTTTCCCCCCACATGTAGTAAATTGAGCTTATATTAGTGCACAATGGTGATGTGTAAAAGTTGTACCTGTACATCAAGCACAGTTGCCCAAAATGAAATTATGAGTCAACTTACCAACTTGTTGAAATCAATGCTGTTTTTGTGTTTTACTTTAATATATCTTAATAGTAGCTGAAATTTTGTTGGTCCCTGAAATGCTATAGGAGTGTGATTGCCAAGACTTTTGTCTGGAGTGGACAGGGAAGGAGATCTGCTAGTTAGTGCAATATTTCTGGCATTTGAAAGGTATAGAGGAAGTAGTAAATATAAAGATTATGAAACTACGTGACTTTTTCTAAGTGCTGTTGATACACCAATAAGTGAAAATGGCAGGCTCATATCCATTAATCAGAGATGTAATGGGAAGTTGTGAGAGTTTCTTTGGCAAACTTTGCAAAGACATTCATCTCATGCCTCCACAGGACAGACAATTAAAGACCAGGCACAGGACTTAAATCTTAGACTGGTAAAACTGTGAATCCTGAGCTAAGGAATGAAAACCACAGTAAGTCATAAATTTGTGTGACAACAGCAGCAATCCATGGTAAAATGGACATGGGCTTAAGCAGACCAAGGAGTACAGGTAAACCGTACAAAAAAGTTGGCTTACACTCTCTTGAGGCCCTCTCAGCTCACACATAGCTTCCCTGTGATCAACTGACAGATAAATAAAAAGGCCAAGCTTGTGTGGGCAAGCTGGAAATGTACTGTCTGCTACACAACCCCACATAGAGGTAAACCTGAATATCAGTTGTGAGGGGAAACCATCCTATTGGTCAGAACTTTAGGTATTGCTCCTGGTCATCACTCAAAAAAGTGATTAACTTAAACTTGTGGGCAGTGAGAAATGGTAGAAGAATATTTGTACTTTATGATAATTTCCTTCTCTAGAGGACACCACTAAAGAGGAACATGAAATACCAAAATGACAAGATGATTCAGCTAGTAGTTTTCAGCCACTCTCTGATATCATTGCCTGCATATTAGGCTTATTAAAAGAGTAGCTGAAATCTCAGAAATTGAGGCCAAGCTTGAACCCAACAGCAGTTTCCCTCTAACCAAATCTTATCCAGTTCTGTCACTGATGAATATCTAATCAGCCATCAACAGATATCAACACTGAACCTCAATGTAGCAGGTTGATTACATTAGAAAGCTTTTTTCCTTGTAAAAGGCAACTCTTCATCCTTACTGGAAGTGACATACCATTCTGGTAAGAGTTTTTCTGTCCTAAATGCGGTGCTTCAACCAACACCATTATCTGAAACACTTACAGAGTGTCTGATCTGCTGGCATAGCAGCTCCCTAGACAAAGGCTGTGGGTACATGTCTGTGAGATCCACAGATCATACTACGTACTATATGATCCAGAGGCTTCCTTCCTGATAGAGCACCTCATACACTTTGAAAATAGCCTTCTGAAGGCACTGCCGGGATACAAACTTGGAAATGGGATCCTGAGAAGATGGGTGGTCACTCTTTAGAATGTGTAAGGCATCAACTATCATTATATGAAACTGTGGCACTAATAGGCAGATATAGGGTAAAGAAACCAAGGAATAGAGGTAGACGTGGTACTGCTATCACTTTCAACTTCCAGTCACCTATTTGAGGAATCAACGTGTGTTTTTGCTCCTGCACTTTAAACTTTGTGGTGTTTGAGGTACCAGACCTCAGATTCAGGCTACTACCACCTAAAGATAGTAAAGTGTATCACTTAAACATAAATCTACAGCTGTGAAATCAACACATAGGCTTCCTCATGCCTCTCAACTAGAAAGCACAGAATGTCTTACTATGTGGATAGTAAATAATGCCGCTGTTATAAGGAGGAGGTGGGTCTACTACAGCATAATGGGACAGGATGAAATGTTTACACTCAAGTAACCTATTGTGTCATTACTTGATACTTTCATGACCAGTTTTACCCTCTCCTCTTCCCTTCCTTTTCAGTTTCCTTCTTTCCTTTCCTTTCCTTTCCTTTCCTTCCCTTCCCTTCCCTTCCCTTCCCTTCCCTTCCCTTCCCTTCCC